>OMLP01014713.1:6045-27947 GCA_900302685.1 Spondyliosoma cantharus
TAAACTCCCAAAATGTCAACTAAACAGCTGATGATGTAAATAAAACTCTTTGTCGTGGTGTGTGTGTGTGTGTGTGTGTGTGTGTGTGTGTGTGTGTGTGTGTGTGTGTGTGTGTGTGTGTGTAAGTGTGTGTGTGTGTGTGTGTGTGTGTGTGTGTGTGTGAGTGTGTGGGTAGGGGGGTACATGGAAAGGTGATATCTGTAGTGCTAATGTAGCAGATGCAGACAGATTGCCATATGTGCTACAGTGCGGCTAACTAAATCCTAATTTGCAACAAACCAGCTTTCGACATTGTTTTCTTTATAATTTTCTGTCAGAAAAAGCAAATATGAGATGACGTTAAATTCTGACAATAGTCATTGCCAACTGGATTGAGTTCTGCATCTATCTTCAAGCAAATTAAAAGTCTCAAATTTGCCAGTCTAGTCTATTTTTCAACAAATTCTAACAGTGTAACATTAAAACTCTGTGAATTTGAATGCTGATTTGCTGAACTTGTCAAATATTTCAATGTTAACTCTCAACTAGAATCACCTTTTCTCTTAGACTCTGACAATTTAAGTCACTATTCATGTGCAGCTGCTTGGCAAGTTGATGGTGATAATGAATACTGCTCATTAATAGCTGGAAACACATGGAACATTTTAAACTTCGACTTGAGCCATGCAGTAATTAAATGCAGCCCCGTGGCAAATTAAACTGGTTTGTGTGATAATTTTATGGATCCGGTATTTTTTCAAACTACTGTATCATGATTAAAAACAGCTCATATCAACTACTCACTGCCAACTCTGTGAGAGAAACATGAAAACTCCCAACAAAAGTTTTACTGCTTGAGATGCATAACATGAGACACTTGACAGACACAAACAGGATTTGTCAGCCCCAGTGGTGGTGTCTGGGCTGCCAGCATTAGCAGTGACAGCTGACTGTCACTCTTGATGCTACGCTGCTAAATGGGAATACGATCCATTACCCGAATTGTTTTTGACTCTGTCTCGGGCCCGACTGGCCATGAAGGTAACAGCGATAAGCTTTACAGAGGCATCAGTTTCAGATGGAGCTCAATATTTCTGTTGTCCCGCCATCATTGTTGAGGTTAGTTTGTTGTCTGAATTGTCCAAGATGTTAATATCCATTATCCCTGAACTAAGCTACTAACAGATATAAATAAGATTTATTTTACATGAAATAGACAGTTATTGCCAAATGCCTCAAGTACAGTAACACTAGCAGTCACAATATAACCTGCTACCTTGGACTAATGTTGTCGATAAAGTCATTATACTGTATCTCAAAATCAGAAATGCACTAGGTAGAGCACAAAACTCCGGCAACAATCCCCTTTAATTCAGTCAAACTTCATCCCACGTCAATCAGAGGGGTGATTTTAACCTAGTTAATCAATCGTAAATGCTGTCATTCTCTTGCACACATACAAAAAAATTAAGTATGAAATGCTAAGATGGGTCACCAGATATACTTGGGCAGCCATTAATATACCTGGGAGGACTGAGCAAGTAAGATATATGTGTTGGAAACACTGCAGAAAGATCTAGTTTTCTATCCCCACAGATCACACCAAAATCCATCATCATCCATTTGGATATACTTTAAAAGAGGAGATGTTAAAACCGATGGTGCCTTTTGAATCCTCATTATCTCAACTGCACATTGGTGGTAGTCCTATGTGTTACCATTCAGGGAATGAGAAAAGACCCTCAGTAAAGATATATTAAAATGTGCTTGATCTGGATTTATGTTAGGATCTGCATCAAATTGTACTGTCAGTCTGCCTTGTTAATACACCATACTTTTCTCATCAAGATTCATGCATTATTCCCTGTTAAAAGAATATTGCAATGTTAAAGACAGTAAGAAGAAATTCCTCGATCTGTCCCTTTATCTAGATCTGCACCAAAAGTTAATGGGGTCTATTCTACGTCATGACCGATCCTCCATCCAGGTTTCATTGGAATCTGTTCAGTAGCTTTTGTCTAATCTTGCTAACAAACGAACAAACCAGGCAACAAACTGGGGTGAAAACCTTACGTCACTTTCGCTAATCTCTTCATAAATGTGGAGGGCAAGCTCCCATACAGTACGCAACACTGATCGTCAAAAAAGCCTGTAATTGTAAGTAACCAAGCATTAAAATGAAGTTCCTCCAGGACCTTTCCAGAATGCAAAACATCCACTGGGTCAATGCCATTAAACAGAACATCATGAAAAAGTCTTTGGCTCCCACGACTGTACAACAGATTGCCATCCTAGCTACAATGTTTGCAATCATTGTGTTAACCTCTTACCCAGACAAATGTGGATACATCAAAACAGTACTTTAATCTTTATTATGAAAGCATTACAGGGTTATGGGGTTAATGCTAACGCTAAGGAAACAACACTCAAAAGGCAGAGAAAGTATCATCCCACTCGAATCAATCCAGACGAACTTGCCACATCACATTACACCTAATGGACAGTTACCAACAGAATTGACTTTGACTTTTGATTTCATGAAATTATACACATTTTTGATTTTTAATGAACATTGACAAAGCAAGCGTCAAACCTCACATCTACAAACAGTTTTGTATTAACCTTTAAAATACCACCATTGCTCTTTTAAATAGTCACACTAGCTACTGTATCTCATCATTTGGCATTGCAGTCATATACTGTGGGTGTTTAAGGTTTGTACTTCAAACCTTTTGTGATCACAACAGGTGATGTTGAGAGAAAAGTAAGCATTTGTTGTCTGTATTCACTGGAGGCAAAATCACTTACTCTCACATTATTCGCTCACAGCTGTTAGGAATTAAATGAAGGGATAAGCTTTCCCTTGTTTGAATTTCAGAATACTATATTGTGATCTCTATGTCTCTCATGTAAGCCAAACTTTTTTTTGCTTTACTCGTAAAAATGATTCTCTATTCTACACATGTGACCCTCGTACCACACATGTCATCATTCTATCAGTTAAAGTCATTTACTAATAGGATGACATCGCTGTAGATGTCTCTTGTGTCTGAGGGGGTTTCTTCTGTCTTTTCTCTCACCTTCTCCGACTCCATCTCTAGGCATATGTCAGCTTGTGACTCTGTGATCACATGGTTTATCAGAGGTGATCCAAATCCCAAATTTCACACATTCAGATTCCCTCTTGGCACCTCATTCATATACTGTATAAGATATCCAAAGCATTGGTGATGTATTAACAAAGATCTTGCCATTCATTTGGTCTCGTAATGCCAATGGAAAGCGCAATGTGTGGCATGTCAAAATGACCTGATGTGGATAATGAGGCCAGTGTCAGGTATTGATGTGTCAGTTCAGTGTCCCTGCTGATCTTCACTGTGAGGTGGTTATCATTGGCATAAATTGGCTCTCCTGTGTTTAATGCACAGGAAAAATCTGTTGCAGGTCCGTGTCACCTTGTCTTATTAAGGGTAAAGGGCGACGACGCACGTTTGCTGGCTGAGTTCGATATCCAACCATTTCTGCTTATTTGCGCCTCTGTCTGTCGGCAGGGCTCACTGCTGTGACAACACTTAACACATTTTCACTTACATGTCTTACCTGAACTGGCCTCAACCTCAGCAACTAGCAACTCTCCTCCACTCAAAAATTGGATGAGTGAGCTCAGTTATACGCATTTTTGAATTCATATATTGATTTGGCACTCACCGTTGATGTGGTTGCAGTCCATTTCACATCCACTGTAACTGTTAAAAGCAGCCTGTGCAGGGTTGGATTAGATTTGTTTTATTTTTTTATTACAATTATCTGTTTTGTACTGCATGTACTGTTGATATACTAATCCAAAGGAGCGTGCATTATGTGATATACTATACTGTGCATGTTGAAAAAGGACTTCCTCTCAAAAGACATGCCTAGTCACCAACCCCTGTTTAGAGAAATAAAATTGTAACACATCAGAAAAAAATGGTAAAGTTAGAGTATATTAAACTATAATTAACAGCTATTGCACTGTTAACAGAGGATTAAATGCTTTATGTTTGGCACGTAAATTAGTTTAGCACAACTGCTCTTTTGTTGTTGTGGTACTGGGTTCGTGAGCTGGCCAATCAGAGCAGACTAGGTGTTAACAAAAAACTATAATAACTAAACTAAAGTTTAATTGGCTATACATTTACCTTGTATTAATGATGGTTATCATGAAGTGTTACCTTATGTTGCAATATATATATGTAATTTTGTTCAAAGAAAGTCGCTTGTGAACATATTCCCACAATGCAAGCCTGTCATGTTTCATAGATTTATGTGTACATCCTAATTTGTCTAATTTGATATACTGGTACAGTACGCACGTGGATCCTCCTGTATATCTATCTATCTATATGTGTGTGTGTGGTGTGGGTTTTGTGTTTGTTCAACCTGTGCACCGGCCACTCTATCTCCCTTGAACACCTTGAGGTCATATCAGCCCTGTGCCGGACAGGCTGGCTGGTTCCCATTTAGATTATGGATGGTTATTACTGCCTCCCGGCTGTCAGTCAGATTAAACCAATATGTCCCGGGATGGCGGCTCATCGTACAACAGAGAGGACCTTCTTCCAGGGAGGAGTAGGGGCAATTTGAATAAGTCATCTCCACAACGTTACATGTTTTACATGCGCATTAGTGCAGTCTCACAATTTATAAATGCACCGGGTGTTTGCTGCATCCAGTGGAACAATATGTTCGATAATGTCCTTGTCTGTCCTCCTGCTTATCTGCTGTATATATCTATTTATTAAAATAGAAAAAGAATAAGGACTATAACCACAATAACTGCATTGTCTTTCACTTTTTTTACAATCCCATGTGACCGATCCAGTCAATTATATAAACTTGTATGTTGTTGTTAGAATAGTTTTGTTGCTGAACAATTGATGATATTAATGTAGCCGTGTGCTGTTATGTATGCATACAGCCCTAATCTGAAGATGGAGTTTAGTTTTCACAACTAAGATAAGACATAATGGACATTAAACAAATTGCTCAATGTTGATATCTCAGCATTTTTTAGCCACGGTATAGGTAGCAAGCACACTCAAGTGCTGTTTAGAGATTCATTTTATACAGTAACTGTTTATGGCCCCACTGCTTAGGGAAATCCACTAGTCATCTGGAAAAGCAAATTGAAAGTTGTAAGATTTACAGGAATTTATAAACGGAAACATTTCAATGTTCAAAGAAAGTCTCATGTTGCCAGGATGTGACTTTTTCTGTCTCTGTTACCGAGTGTAAGTACCAGCATAGTACCACTTTCCTGCTATCCGAGCAGTTTGCTATTTTATGCTGGCAGCTCTGTTTACGATATTAAAAGCTTTTTCTACCAGAATATTTGCTTCATCAGCAGGACGAGACAGACACAATGTTCCAAGACTGATTAGAATACCAATAAACTAATAACAACAATAGACAAACTAGAGTGGCACTCAGTAGAGTGCATACCTCCACCAAGGCCCAACAGTCCCCTTTAATTCAGTCAAGCCTAATTCAGTATCAAATTTGATAGCACCATATCGCTCTTAATTGTAAACCACCCCTAACTGCTTAACCACAATTTAACATCATCACATCTGGGACATGCAGCAAATTGCACTCACGAATTAGACCAGCCATCTAAATATGCCTGATTATTTTTTTCATGCCTTTTCCCTGAGAAAATGGTGAAAATGCCCTGTAGTTCTGTATGTTCTGTAGATTTTGTGCAATCCTGCTGAAAAACCAACCAACAAACAAACAGATAGGGGTGAACACATAACCTCACGATGAAAAACCTTTAGAATACCTGCCTTTAAACTCAACTCTGACCCATTTTGTCCTTCCAAAAACCACACAAGCCTTATTTATTATCTGGATAAGAACAGGCAGCTGAAACCACTCGGTTAAGGTTATAGAGACAACACGTCAAGGGGTGTGAAGGGGCATGAACCGTAGTCATGTGTCAGAGCCACACACCTTGTTGACCAAACGGGCGGCTTCTTCCTTTGGAGGATTCGCTTGCAACAATATTACATTTCTCGTCAGGAAGGTTTAAACATTGGTCATGTCTAAGGTCCCTGATTTGCTGCACATCATGTGATATCCTTGAGATCGCGCCTGTTTTTTATCAGAAGCTGTGTAGCAGAGCTTTTCTCAATGTGGGTGACTGACTGAGGAATTGCAAGTGTGCTGTTTGACTATTGAGGTAGAGGCAAACGCTCCTCTCAACTCATAATCCGATCATTAAATAGGGCGAACATTTTCTCTTGTCAGACAGTAATAGATTAACAGTGATGTTCATTTTCCATGGGAAATAAAAACTGTCTGATGCAACCCGCATGAGCTGTTTCGACTCATCTACTGTATATGGAACACTAACAACTGAAGAAATACATTCTGCCAGCCCAGTGTATTGTACAACTAACAGTGTTTTATGTACTCTTATGATTCACCACTTCAGCGGTTGGATGAACAAAAAAAAAACTTTTATGTATCTCTATCTTCTCAGCATGTGTATTTATGTGTGGGTGTGAATAGTTGCCTGCACTCTGAGACATATGTTGTTCTTCTCCTTTTTGTTTTTCATTGCGTGTGTGCACATTAGAGAGCGAGAGAAAAGGAAATGGCAGAAGGAGAACCCACTACATTAAGTGAAGCGTGCAATGTTGCTTGGTTTTGGGATTCTACTTGCCCGTGTGCATGGAAAACAAACAAAAAAAAGGGGGGAGCTTCTGCTTCCAAACAACTGAGTAGCTGTGAAGCTGTTTGGCTCTGGCTCTCTGGACTTTTATTCCGGCTTTCGCTCACATTTAAAGCAGTGTTAAAGGCTGCAGTTCACTCTTTTGTTCTGTTTATCACAATGGTGTCTAAGTGAATCACTTTCCCCCTTTCGGTTTTCCAGATGCTGAGAAAAGATTTGCGGCTGCTGTCTGAGTAGGAATGATTTATTCAGGGGGTGTCCCAAGTTTATCAAAACAGTAAACTCAGCTTGTCATCTCGTAGAGACACTATATACAGACCCCCCCAGAATAAGGTACCGCATACAATTAGATTGTCAATATAAAAGTTTTTAAAACCCCTTTGAGAGCACTTTGAGAAGTGATTTTATTGCCACATCCAAAAAAACACCACGGGGAATGCAAACTGACGGAGCACTGATGTTTGGTTCGTGAAGAGAGGAAAATTTGAGTCGTGTATGCCTTGGAAATGAGACTCGATTATTTTTCTGAGATACTTTTGCATGCATTTGCTGCAGCATGAAACACCGGCGTCCATAACTGTCTCGCTGTCAGCCTCATGATCTATGTGGCTTTAACCCTCTCCGTATGCTAATGCCTGATTAGTATTCAACACCGTGGATGAAAACGTGTACATGACATTGAATCATACTTCAATTAAGTTAGCTCTTTGGTCGGCTGTATCATTAGCTATTGAGAAATAACAGGCGTGCATAGATGATGAGGTCTTCAGAGCATCCAAATCCCCCAAACATCCATGCCCATCCATCCCTCTATTGAACCCTTCCAAGGGAATCGTTTCATCATGTAACACATTAATGATCATCCCCAACGGTGATGACAATCTTATTTATCATCCAATGCATGCACGCAATGCCCTTGGTTCTGTGCCTCTGTAGCTGTGTCCAGCTTTCGGGCCCATTTTCAGAGCAATTTTACGAGTGATGATGGAGACAGAGGATTGCAGTAATGATGGTAGACGGGCCAAATCTCAGCCAGAGAGCCGGACTGGGGCTTAGTAGCCAGGGATGAAGCAAACAAGTATGTATGCCACAGGGGCTAATCCTACACTGGTCCAGAATGATGAACACGTATTAGTTAAAGGCCACCGACCAGGACGTGGCATTGTAGGAGCGTCTGAATGGGGGGATGGGATGCGACACAGTGCCAGCTTCGGTGGCAGCAGCGTGGAGTATCTCTGCTGGCGGGGTGTTGTTACCTACAGGTAGCAGGTGTGTCTGGCTTCACATAATGCACGCTCCTTTGGATTACATGTCAAATGTTAGTGCGCATATGGTGGCGCGCGGTGCAATTAATGATGCGGTTGAATCAGCAGCGCTACGTGCAGCTGCAGACAGTGAAGACTGTGACATAGTTATGAAAAAAAGCTAATATAATTTCTCTCTCTCTTTCCCCCTCCTCCCTCTTTTTCTCCCCCTCGTCCCAACAGCAGCAGATGGTGAGGAACCAACTTCAGCAGGTGGGAAATTTTTATGCTTGGTAACGTGATTTCCCTTCATTTGCGTGTGTGTGTGTGTCTTGTGTGTGTGTGTGCATGCCTCTTCCAGTTTCTAAATCTTGGCCAAGTCCCTTCCTTCCCTCATCGCCACGGACTCTTAATTCCTGTATCGACTCACTGATCGTGCCTGGTCAGCAGCACTCATGATTATATTGTTTTGTAGCTCGGTTCATAAGGCAGTCCTCGCGTAATAGTGTGACGAAAGAGAGATACCTCTCGTCGTTGTCTGGCACCGAGATTGTTTTTTTTTTTTTTTTTTTTTTCCAGAGCCTCACATTCCAATTCAGTCCAGTGATTGCTTCAACTTGATTGCTTTTCAGCGCGAGTGGAATTTTCAGAATACCTGAGCACTAAGCGTAATTTCTTGGGCTGTTTTATTTATTCATTTATTTTTAAATCGTTCCAACTGACTTTATAATCCATTAACTTAAAAGTAGCCTTAATACAGAGCAATTTCTATATCTCAAAACCTTACTGTCTTTGATCTAAAGTAGTGTATTTGCATGCTCGAATGCTTGCCATTAGCATCAATCTGAATGTGCAGCGTATCGCATCCCCAAGGAGTGCGCCAAGTGTGTTTTGCACTGCTTTTATTTTATGCAATGTGAGAGGCGGTAAAGACCTGCAAATTATCACACAGACGATTCTCCTCAAAACCATCTTCCTTATGGAAACCATATTTGGTATTCGCAGGTACCGCTCCTCATTATTGAAAGAACCAATGTAACGAGAGTTTCATTACAAAAGCAAGACCACAGAGGACAACAGTAAACAAGAACCTGATTTATCTTCATCAGCGATATAATTAAAATGTCACTTCACATCCTGGGGAAGTACTGCAACTGAATACAAACTTCCTCGTTCTAAGTGCATCCTCAGCGCCTAATTGTCTTTGTGCGTTTCTTTCATTAATATTAATGGCTGCTTGTTTATGGGAGATCAAATGGGTTAAAACAGGACTGATTTATTTAGATAAGACATAATATCCCAGAAATTGTTGCAGTGCTGAGCTCGGTGTCATCTCTGGCTCTTATCAGTAAGCCAAACACATGTATACGTGCATGCATCCACGTGCATGAGCACTTAATCGGAAAATGAATTTAGCTCTATATAAGTTTCTATAAAAAGACACCTTTTCAGTTGAACCAAAAGTGAATGTTGTAAAGTTTGATATCACACACAAAAAAAAATCACTGAATTAAAAATGCTCTTTTAAAAACCCACAGTGAAATGCCAACTTTGAAGCGAAAAGACAGAACGCACGATTCAGATTTAATCATCCGGTGGCATAAATGTCACACAATAGTCAGATTATGGAGCTTAAAATTCTCCAAGACGACATATGGGAGCGGAGTTTAATGACTCTTGCAGACAATACAGTACAGTACGTACAGTATGTCACCCCTGCTGAAAGAATAACACAAATGCCAACTGTGCACACACTGTAAATCATTTACAGGTATTTATAATGTGTAATTATTCAGTCTAAATCTACTTCTGTTTGCTGCTACCAAGAATAACTGCAGTAAATCCTGTTGACGAAGATCGGTTCTTCCTCTTTACTGAACACATTTCAGATAACAGAGCGAAAGGCAAACAGCACGAGAGCAAATAATCTAATCTGGAAATGACCCGAATTAGGTGTGACTTGCGACCACTGACCTGGAACTGGACTTAGAGAGAAAATAGGACAGAGCGACGCCAAGGACCAAATCACTCATGACAGCTTTGAAGAATTTACCATATCAGCTGCCACTTCACAGCTGCCATATCTTTAATCTACATATTCACACCCTTTTGTCCGCGCACACACGCGCGTTTGTCCTGCATTTCTGTTGCTCCAGTGTGCCTCTCTGTGTCTTTTGTCCGTGCACACTGGACCACCACCTATACAGCATCCGAAGCTGCTATTATTTGAGAGTTGGAGAGGAAAAGAAAATCTGCCAAGTGTGCTGAACGCGACAGAATGTAGAATTTCATTTTGTACCTCGCCCCGATGGAGTAATAAAGTGAGGAAATTGGCTACACTTTATCTGCACTGTAAGACGTGGGAATCTGTCTTTGCATCTCAGAAAGTCTGTTCATATTGTAAGAAATGAAAAATTCTTTGAGTTCAAGAAAAAGAAAATACAAAGGACAATGTCTTGCTGTACATTCACTTTCTACTGCTAGAAATCCCACAAAGAAATAATAGATAACTGCACCAAATCCTATCCTGAATAACGATAATACATGTATACGAGTAAGCATACGGTAGGCTGATGAACACCACATTGCTTACTGTGAGAGTGTAGAGGGAGACTTTCATTTTGATGTTGCATATTAATGAGTTACATTGCTTACCTCTTTTTATTAATTCATGAATATGATCTTGAATGTCACCTTGTTAAATGGCCACCCTTTCTTAATTGAGTCTGATTAGTCGCGCACACACAGATGTGCTCGATCAAAGTACAGGTACATCGGTTTTCTCTTTTTTTTTTATAAGCAGGAAGTGATCTTAATGGGCACGGGTCTCTCGTGATGTATCAAGAGACGTGACTGCTCAAGTAGCCACGTTAAGAAACATGTTCCTCTTCAGCATCCATCCTCTCAAAAGTGTCTTTCAGCTCTCAGTTCTACCAGTACAAGAGGTCATTAATGCCTGCAGTACGAAGTTCCTTTCTCTACATTGAGAGTCTCAATATAGTCTCTGATTACAGACAGACAGACAGACAGAAAGAAAAAGTGCTGTAATAGTCATCTTCTTACTTTCACTTGAGAGGGAAAAAATGTGTCTTCTGAAGCCCCATGTCCATCTCACTAAGAATAAGTTTGATGTGTGTCGTTCCTGTATTGTGCATGTGTATTTTATGCATATATTACAACTTCCATATTAAATATTAGAGCTGGGCCGGAACTTAATTTTTGGAGCAGATGCTGATATTGCCTATATTTGGGAATACAAAATTCTGATTCATTGTTTGTAGTGATCCGTCAGACGTGGTTATCAAACACTTACAGTGTAACAATCAGTTTTGTGCGTGGAAACGGAACATTTCACTGGGAAATAAAATAATTAGAAATCACCGCAATCATCTTTTTCTACTTTATCTCTAAAATTATATACCTAATTAAATCCTTGAATAGTAATGCGTAACATCTTGATCTGGTCAGTTTTCTTTTTGCTGCTCCATTGGGCAAGTCTGGTCCATGACATGAATGACATTATTCAGTTTAGTTCCGTAATGCACTGTGGTTGGTGTTAGCATGTTACTTGAGAGATTTGTGCAATATTGTGATACAGTTTTATACCTCGTGTCAATCAAGCCCGCTTTAGTTTCATGTTTGTCATTCTAACGTTTGCGGGGATCTGTTTTTTTCTGTACGGGGATAACAAAATAACCAAACATGGATGACTGAGCGCATATCAGACAACATATAAGTTGATATTGATAATACAGTTGATAATATTGGAAAACCGATATATCAGTCTGGCTCGATTCAATGCTTTATGTGCTAAACTTGTTGTTAGATTTCACTGCTAGTATGTAGTTTTGAGAAAATAAGCATCTCAGCTGCTACATTGTCTGCGAGAAGTCACATAAAATTCAAGGCAACTACATTTAATAGTTTTCTTTGTGTAAATCAAATATGTTTTGCACTGAAAAAAGTCTTTCAATGGAATTTTTGGCCTCACTACTGTCCTTTAGAGCCACAGAGATCCTGCTTTTGAAAAAGAAATGTTAGTTCTATGCCTACAGTGGCCTCTGTGGTATGCAGGGTGCAGTTCTTGGAGGACGCTCCGTGAAGGGTAGGCTCCGTCATCAACGCACCATCCACAAATCGAATTATTCCAAAGCCCATTGCAAGGGCAGCACGAATCTCATATGTGCAGTGTCATTTTTTTCTGCAAAACGTCATTGAGAATGTAACCTGATATTTAAGTCACCATAATGCTGCAGGTGCCTTAACAAATACTATGTATGCACAAGCCTCGTGGTTTGAGCTTACACGCTCAGAATGCCACTGAGATTTGAAGGAACATAATTGAGCCTTAAGATTAAGTGGACAACTAACAGTCTTTTCCATTCAACGGCTTGGTGCCAGCCAAGTTAGAACAAATTTCTTCCACAATACACAATTTGTCATTGCTCACAAACATTAAAATCATGTGTTTGCAGGAGAAAACCTTCGGGAGGCAGGGACAGCGCTCTGACATTTTCATGGCATTTAGTCCCTGACAAGACAAACCTCCATTTCTCTGGATCTTCCAAGAACGTCACCGATCTCCAATGTGACCTCTCCGTTTTGACATATATTTGACATATTCCAAACCGTCCTGCTTCTGCGTGATTGTTACTTATTTCAATTCTAAGTGCATTTGTCCGACATTGTCAAGTGCTGATGGGCTTGAAATGGCAGCGTGGCAAGGGCATGGGAGAATAGCAAGCACAAGACTCACTAAAAGCATGAACGTAGCGCCCCTCATGCTGAAAGCACTGATGTAATATTGGTGGTGCGGTGCCAACTTTCATCAGTCGAGGTGAAGGATGGGTGCAGTGACCATGAGCCGTGAACCAGTGAAGCCATCATAGAAAAAGAGGCTGCGTTAAAATAGATTTGACACAATTAGGCCATGTCAGATTTCTCTGTGATGTGGCTGGGTGCACATTCAGAGCTGAGGAGCCTCGATGTAAATTTCACCCTACTTCGGGCAGGTAAAATGTGTCTTTTTGAAACGATTTTGTAAAAGGTTAACAAGGTGGCTGACGGGGTGGCTTGTCACCGTTAACTCAGTGCCGCGTGAAATGGGGAGATCGGAACTGGAAGTCGGGAGACAAATTATTTTTCAGGAGAGTTTTTCATTGCGGTTGTGTCATTTAATCATCTAATGAATCTTCTTGAAATGAAGGTTTTTCCGATACAGGTGGTGGGGAAGTGTTGCTCAGTGCAGCTGTCAGTGGAGGACTGAGTTGTGCGCAAGTGCTTGTTTGTAGCTAGTTGGAGTATAGAATTAAAGGCACCTCCTCTGCTGCTCCACAACCTGATTTACTTCACTGGGATCAGCAGAAATCTTTATCAAATCTTTATCCTTTATCAAGTCAGTAATTCTTTGTCAGACCTCCTCATGACCCTAACCTTGGTGGGTTGAACACGTGAAGAGTTGTAACCATGGCTCCTTTCTCTGTCCCTGCGTTGAATAATCAGTGAAGTAGCTCTCTTACTTTAATGCATCTTTTATATAAAAATGTCTCTGAGTCTTTGTAATAGAAAAACAGAGTGAGCAAAAGGCTCAGTACCTAATCATATCCCTCTTGTACAATCTGAAGCATCTCTGTCTCAGTGGTGCATCATTAAATGTAGCATTGTGAACTACATCAGTCATAAGGTGCAGCATGAGAAAGAAATTAGTATTCACTCGTACATTTGGAACGAGTTAATGTTTGTGACAGCTGTCGGCTCAGATGTAAGAGCACACTAAGTCGACTTAACCCCCGAAAATGTCAGGCCTTTGTGATTGATCTGTGAGGAAACAAAGGATGCTTTCCCGCGTTTAACTATTGGTCAGGTTCTCACAGCTGATTGATTGGACTCTGTTTGTAGCCAGGCAAGAAATCGCGGCGCTTGTGCCGGACACAACACAGGCTCACATCAATCACCCGGGCTGAGCGTTGGCTTGTATATCAGAGCAGCAGCTGACATTCACACAAGGAAGCTGCCAACATTTCCTCACGCATAGACACACACAACTGACGAAGAGAGCATCCGCTGACAGCCTGACGGGATCTGCTCAGATGACACACGGTGTCCACCTCCTCGCCTTTTCTGAAAAAGTTGTTTGTTTTTTTTTGTTTTTTTTTTTATTCTTTGTTGAGTATGTCTTCATCTAGAGGCTCATGTCCTCTCATCGCTGCTGTTTCCACCATGCACGTCACTCCTTTATGCGTTTGTCCTTAAATGAAAAAGTCATAGCAGCCAATTAATGAATTTATTTCTTTAAAGCGCAAATGGACAACTAAACAACTTTCCCCCCTCCTAGCGTTTCCCTGTGGTATTACGTTAGCATTAGCAACAACGCTATAGCAGGCAGACTAGTGTCAAAAAGTGAACAAAAATAGAAATAGAATCCCTATCTGACCGAGAAACCCAGATGTCAGTGATAAGGAAAAGCAGAGTAACATTAGGTTTTATGACTCACTGATCTAGTAGGAAGAATTCCAGTCTTAAAGCATTCTGAGTCCTGGTTACAAGGGCAGACACATTTCAGTGGGGTTATAGACACAACATGGGTGCTCTCCATTGATTGAATGCCGGTGGTTCACTTTAGTTTTACTTGGATCCCATCACTCTCCAGCTTCGCCAATTCTTTGCCTCCTCAATCAGCGAGGTTCTTTTTCTTTTGCAGCGTTGACTTTCCACAGTTATTCAAGTCGTTCCACCAATCCGATGTTATGACACCTTTTTCTTGTTTTGGATGTGGCAACTGCACTTCCTTCACATTGTAATCTGACTTTAGTCTTTCTGGGAAAATCGAGCCTGGTGGCAGACTAAATAGCATAGGGAAAGCAAGACTCATTGGGAACCAATCCAACATCATTTCACACAATGGAAATAGATGCATGGATAACATTGTGCTACAGTATATATGTCTTTGTTGTTTTCTGGAGGTTTCACAAAAGTTATGTCAATCTCAAACATGATTGTAGCAATAGCAATTCCACATAGCAATTCCCTGTTGGTAAGGTTAGTTTACATCTTCAGTCTTTTTTTATTTAATATACTGAGTAGATGTCAGTTTTTTTGGTTTGTTTCCAAATGTAACTGCTGCTTCTGATTTAGATTCACAAAGCTTTCGCAGTTTGTCAGGTTTTGGCATTTTCTTCAACACATACGGTGTAAAATATTCAGTGTTTCCGTCACATTGAAGTATGTTTCCTTTCGAATTCTCACTCGGCTCCATAAATGACAGTATCAGTAAATCAGTCCTTTTAAAAATATTGTTTTGTGATATTTTGGAAAGCCATTTTCTGATTCAAAAGTAGCTTTCATAGAACATGCTTTCTTTGTATCTTGACTCTCTCTCTCTCCCTCCTCCACCTCCTTCCTTCCCTCTCTGTTTTTTTTCAGCTTTCTGCGCTCTCCATTAGGGAGGCTGTCAGAGCCCCTTGGTGCGACTATAGATCGTCACGTCAAAACAGCCCAGAAACCTGTCACCCCACTCTCCCTCAGAGAGCAGGGCCTCTATAAAAGCTATTATACGTTTCTCTGTTCAACTGATTAGCCACCACTCTCATTATTACTGATACAGGTCCCAGCTTTGAAATGGCATGACTTCGATAGGATTAACTCCTTTGTAATTCATATCCAGAGGCCTACTAATTTCAACCGGAGACCAATAATAAGATTGCTAGTGGTGTTTATTTATTTATTTTCTTCACTGAGTCCATTTCCAGCAGAACATTTTCTGAGTCAGGGCTAGCCTTAAGCGGGTTGAGCAAATGATGTAGTATGCGATCCGAGGCCGCGCTTGTTGACTTGACATTGTCGAATTTTGCACTCATGGCTGTTCATTTGTCAAATTGACTTAAGAGGGCATGATAGTCTCACCCTTGAGACTTCTTCTTGTTGCTTATCACTTAAAATGAAATAAGAGACCTGTCAACGCAGGGTTTACCTGTCAGCGGTAAGATATTACTGTAAAGAGACTAGAATAGAAAATGCATCAAGAGGCAGGAAGCTTGAGAAAAGGTCTCATGGAATGGAATTTGTTTTCCTTCTCCTGGTTCTTGTGTTGACAGACTTTTACAAGCTTTAGACGGATCATAAGTCACCACACAAACCACAGGCTTCTCTTTTCATTTAATGTTCAACATGTGCTGAGCTTTAGCCAAGTTTTGCATTAAAATCCAATGGGAGACTTCTAAAGTTTTCCAATCCAATCTCAATCTCAAGTTTTGACAGCCTTGTGGCAGCATATAACTCGATGTTTAAAAGATGAGACAGCTATTGGCAGGCCCCTGAGTTATGAAACCAATAACTGTGCATCAAGGCCTTGTCATTTACATTTGGCCACACGCTGCAGGTTAGTCCGAGAATATTTCAGATGGCAGTAATGTGGCATCGTGTTGTGGGCACTGCCGATGAAGTAAAATATTGCTGTGATATATGCATGTGGTTGTAATGAGATGGATTTGAAGCTGTTGTTATCACCTTTGGTTCTAAAGAAATTATCATTTAAAAAGAGAAGAAAAAAAGCTCCAATTGAGTTATTAATCATAACCAGCCACTGAAATTCTTTGTTTTGTTGCTAAATCCCTAGAGCATGAAATCACTAGTGGCAGCAAAGCTTCCCAGTGTTCACCACACCCAAAATATTTAAGACGCAACAATGGTAATGATGAATGGGGTGCTGCACACACAGCAGGAATACATGTGCTTTGTGGCAATGAATATGAATTCCCTTGCAAGTTTTTCACCCAAGAGCCTTTTCTGTTTGACCCTAGTGCAGGATACAGCATGCTTTGATTTCAGTGGGAATGCTGAACAGTTGCAAAGTGTGTGGTGTGGAGCAGCATCATGTGGAAACTTTTAACAAGTGGGCCAGCACACTGCACAGAGTACACTAAACAACAGAGAAAGAAACATACCCATCAGCAAAAGCATATTGATTGATAAAAACAACTTGGCAAAAACTGATACAATCATAAATGACTGAAAGCAATCATTGCATCCATAGCTTTATAAGTTAAGTTATTGTTTTGGTATATATTGAACTTGTGCAGTAATATTCAGACTGGATATTTTGCTACTTTTCGGGAGTTTTTAGGCAAAATGGCAAAATTCAATTGGACTGTGAGCACTGAGAGGGTCCTGTGTCTTGTGCAGAGTTCAGTTACACCAAAGTCCTTTCATCGTTCGGGTGCTATAAAGCAGACAATTGGCTTTTGTGGGGAAGGGGCGGGACATCTGCCGTACATACTGGCGTTGCAGACTTTGCTATTCGAAGTGGTCTGTCTCTCGGTTGTAATGTCTCTGCTTACACATACATATATATAGTTCACTGCCATCAAACCATGTCACCAAACTTATATTGATTACATTTGACATTATTTCAGTACGATTTATTTTATAATCATTAATTCATTTAGACAGGTGGAAAGTTGGCTACTAAAAAAAAAAGATGTGATAGCTCTGTGCACTGTGCGCAGCCTGTTAGATTACTGGCCACTATACTGAGCACTAACAGACCAGTAGGCTGGTTATTAATTATCCAGTCCTGTGCCTCAAACCCAGTGGAGCAGAACATTGTTTTACCATATGGAATGAAAATACAGCACACTATTGATCACTTGCCGTGTGAGTCGGGCGATTCAGAAACAAATATTGAGCAATGTTGGCTTGTTTATCATTTCAGTTCTTACTTCTGATTCTACTAATTGCCTGTTAAACTAGCTTTTCTTGTCAAAATTCAAGTTATTCTGCTCGTTATTCAGCCAACCGATGTTTGGTTGAGGAGTTCACTCTCCCCTGCACACTGACTGTGTGCATTAGTATGCATGCTTTTCCTACATGCATGTTTGCTGATTGTGTTATGCCTTGCAGCTAGTTTGGATTCCTCTCTTACCACTACGCCGGTGAAATGTTGCCTTCCTGGAGGGGACATTTTCAATGATTTTTAGACGGTGCCTTGGGCTGCCCTCCAGACCACCGAGACCAGCAGCAGTCACTGAAATCCAGCCTCTCCCTGCTCTCCTGTCATCCTCAGTTTTGCCTGTCAAACTGTTTTACTTACATACTGTCCCGTGAGAGCCAACACAATATAATTTATTTATTTAAACTTTGTGACTGCAAATGCATCACTTAAAGCATTGGCAGGCCAAGGTCATATACTAATGATTTTTGCTGTTGTTGGCATGGAAATTTTCATTTTCATCACTTGAAAATGGATTTCTATACCAGAATTAGTCAGTTACCTAGAACTGTCTTTATTTGTATGCACAGTAAATCAGTAAGTAAAAGATGCAGCCATCTTCTCACCATCTTCACACACTGTCTTAATTGTGGTGCAAAACATATTTCTCAACAGTGTTCTACTCTTTTTCCTGGCAGGCCCTTGCCATCCGAGCCCTTGCCACAACAGAGGAACATGTGAGGTCAGTGAGACCTACAGGGGCGACACCTTCATTGGTTACATCTGCAAGTGTCCACCAGGCTTCAGTGGAGTTCACTGCCAGCACAGTAAGTTGGATCGCTCTCTTCCTCGCTCCTCTTAAGAGCTGTGATACTCTTACATTTTGCCCCTAAATAGAAATCAAAGAGATTGCATGGTTGTCAAAAATCTGTTTCTCCTTTTACACATTTCCACAAAGTGTGATTTGTCTGTATTATCCAGAAGGTTTCCCAGCACAAATAATGACCTTGAGCTGTGAACAAATGTTGAACAGCTGACAGGATGTAAATCCATGTGGAAACGACGAGTTCAGCAAAACGATAGTGGGTTTCTCAGAGAAAGGAAATGCTGAATTTGCTCTCTTTTGTTGGGTACGCTCTTAATACAGTAAAGGTTAGTGTCAGAAGGTTTTTTGCTGCCTATGAGATAAATCTGTACCTTAGACCAGGACCATTGTTCTCAAACCCAGTATAATTTATGCTTTATCTCTAAACACACTCTGAACTCTTAAGCTGAAACTGGGCACAGGGTAATCACAAACGCAATTGTGAGGTTCAAGCGAATGCGAGTGCAAAAAATGACAGAAAATGCCGTATAAAAAAAAAACAAGGTTGCCCAAGTGTCATCGCAACTGCACGAGTCATGCCTTCCAACATCCGGCTGTGAAGAGAGGGACGTCTTGCACCAAGTGGAGTAAAATTTTGTAGCAAATTTATTGTTCTTGGGACCTGTATGATCCATTTTTCTGTGGCAGACTGAGCAGAGCAGAGAGTAGTTTGCGCACACTAATCTGTGCCTCTGGGCTGGGTTGCGACGACGCAGAAATCCCGTCCCGAAGTTGAAACACGTGAGAAACTTTGAAATCGGGGGAGATTAATAGGAGAAATCCCTTATCAGGAGCACGGTGAGAGAAAGGGTTCAAACAGGAGTGTTGGCAGATATGACGAGTGGACTGTTGGCATTGCACCGTGATGTAGCTAGAGGTCCTGCTGGTGTATTTTGATGTTCTTGAAGACGTTTTACAATGAAAGACAGCAAAGTGATGGGAAAACCAGCAACATCTCTATCCTTTAACACAACAAAAAACTCCTACTGATCACTGTTGCCAAGCATTCCTCAGCCTTTCTGTCAAAAGATTCCACAACATGCAAAGGAGCTGTGTGAAAGATGTTCACAGAGCAGCCAGAGTGAGACGTTTTGACATTTCAAAAAGTGGAGGCATTTTTTCTCTGACTCAGTCTGTTTCCCTTTTAAGTATTCTCTGCAGAAGTCACTGTTTTCAGCAGTTTCAAAGTCAATTGCACAACACTATTGTAAATATTAGATGCTTGTGTCAATACTACTTGCAGCTCCACTTACAAAAAACATCTGTTATTTAACATCAGGAAGTAAAACCTTGTTAATATGCCAATTTGTTTGCAGAAGAAAATATGAGTATAACAGGTGGAGTCAACATCAGGCAGCCAGTTATACAAGCACAGCATCAAGCCTTTACTCTGATACCACGGCTTCAAAACCATCTGTATTTTGAATGGAACGCAGGATTTGTAAATAGCAAGTAGCTTTATCTGTAAGTGCTAAACCTAGCTAAATCCTGCAGTGTGATATAGAGGCCAAGTCCTGTGGCTGCCCTGCCTGTGTGTGTGTTTGGCAGAGCGTTGCATTAGCCCGCACAACACAGTTGTCCTTCATCGCAGGTGTGCTTGTAAGTAATGGATTTAATGTATCACGACGCAGACTGTGTGGGGAGGTGGATCATTATTGGTTTGACAGAGGAAGAAGGCTAGACAGTGAGAAAAAGAAAGATGTTGGCCAATAGTTGCAGAAACCATTTATACCCGCCTTGTTATTCTTGCCTCACCGACACCGAGGTTAAAGACGGCAATTCAAAGGTAAACGGAAGAGAAGAAAGGGGCCTTTTGTTTTGGGACAGTCTGTGCCAGTCATTATTTGTTCACACATTCATTTTTTTCTATGAAAATGCACAAAACATAAAAGGAAATGGAGCAAGTCACTATATCAGCAGTGCCATTGTGTTTGTTTCCAGCCAGAATTGTGAGCAATTGGCTAGCATTCATGTCATAATTCAGTTATTGTTTCCTATTAAGCCCTTAGGGTGGTGAGAAACTGATTTGATATGGGCTGAATACACATTAATGTCTGCCAATTTTCCTCACAACAGTCATTACAGTTGAATGGAAGGGAGTGGGTGATGGAGAGGAGGAACGATTTTGTATCTGAAGACATTAATAATCACATCTAGTGTCTGCAGTTAAAAGATAAAGGCATATAAAAAATTACCTCTATAGACTGATAGTGTAGCCGGCTTTGGTATGGTATGGCATTAGGTTTTAATGGCTTAATGAAAAGGAAAAAAAATAGGAACAAATTATTTAGGATGCAAGAAACAACACATAAACAGAAGGCGCTTTAGTCTTGCTGAACAATCCGTAATGTGTGTGGTATTTTGATTGATATCAACCAATTTAATGGGTAGATAATGATGTTACCCATTTCACTGCCTGATGACAGTTCAAACTAGCATTTGCCGAAGCAGAATAATGGATGTCTGCTGCTAGGAGGAAAATTCCAGTCATGAACTAACCCTTCCTTTCAATACTGTACTTACAGAAGCTATTTTGAGTTGTATTCAGGATTGAAGGATTGCTCTTTTATCTTTAGTAATATCTACAGTAATCCAGTGTTTTAAATTGGTATTGGCACTGATCAGTGTATGGCTTTGTCTGTACTGTGTATTACACAGATATAACATAATATATGTGTGGGCCAGCCCTGGCTTTTTAATGTTGCTCTTACTATCTCCTTGCTCCGTCTGAGCCAAATCCAATTTCACACCTTTGAGCGTTATCCTAAATACATGCAGTACACATCCTTGTTGGACCAGTTTTATGAAGCAAAGCTCGCAATGATGTCGCACACGGACAGCTACTGTAGAATAAATACAAGCTATTTCAGACTCCTTTGATGAGCAGACCTGTACTTTATGTACTTAGTATTGTTGAGTTAATGTTATGCCTCCGCGTTGGCACGGTGGCCAGAGGCATTATGTTTTCAGGTTGTCTATCTATATGCCTGTCTATTCTCAACAGCACAGAATCTCAGGAACACCTCCAGGGACTTTCTTCAAATGTTGCAAGCTCTTCACTTTGACTTTAGAAGAAACTACATAGAAATTGGTGGTCAGTGGTCTCTGTGACCTCACAGAACCAAACGAAAATGTACACAAATGTCAAAAACAGGATTAAAGAGGATATGACATTTTACATCCAAAAGGTCACAGGTGAACTTCAAAGATGTCCATATTTCACATAAAGTCGGATACTGATTTGGTGACATTTATCTTCGGTGCCCACCTTTAACCCATAGTGTTTGTATAGATCTTCTGTGCTGCTGAGTTGAAGATTTGTGTAAAGCATTCATGTTTTAGAATTTGTAGCATCTGCAGCAAATGTCCATAACTAAATCTCTGTCTACAAGG
>OMLP01014714.1:0-11816 GCA_900302685.1 Spondyliosoma cantharus
GTACACACACACACACACACAGGAACACACACACACACACACACACACACACACACACACACACACACACACAAAACAACACCTTTTTAATACTTTGCATACTATCAACAAAATCAATAAATAAACAAAGTGAGATTATAGTAGAAAACACCTCGCTCACAGAGTGTTTCTGCTAGTTCATCTCTGTGTGTATCTGTACTGCAGTGTGTGTTTCTGTGTTGTTTGGGTGTGTTTTCTGATGATGGATGACTCTCTCGTGGCGAGGACTAACACGCCGGTCTGATAAATGATCTCATCTCTGCGAATGTCATGTTCCTGATGATATTCCCGTGTGTGTCCCGACGTTCATGAAACTCCAAACGAGTCGCTGATGAGGCACGAGGGAATAAAACGGATACTCCTGACAAGAGCAAGTCCACTCTGGGATTAATTACATGCTAACTGTGCCACATTTATTACTTAAAATAAGTCGTATTTGCTCAATATATTCTTATTTGTGAATGAAGGTTTTGAAACACACAAACAAGTCATTGGTTTTGGTCTTTTCATGAGGATTTTCTTCTCTTCCTATTAAAAATGTTTTCCTGGAATACTATGACACAGCTTTACTTTGACCTTAGTGTGGTCACGACAAACAGGCACAGAGCAGCAAGCAGATTTCCTCAAATATCTGAGAGGATGGATTACAAACTCAGCGGTCTGCTTGAACATCAATAACATGCACTGCTAACATGGATACGGTATGTTGAATCTGTGGTGCTGAATATCACATTTCTGGGGAGCACGGAGAAAGCACAGGAAATGAGGGAAGGAAGGAAAAGGATGGAAAGAAGGAGAGAGGGACAGGAGGGACAGAGAGAAGAACAGACTAACCTCTCTCCACCTCATTGGTAGCAGCTGCAACCACACACAAAAAAAAACAGAGACGACAGATGATAGAAAGCAGAGCGAGACAGGAAGAAAAGACACAAGGACAGCGAGACACAGAAAGACAGAGAGAGAACACCGCCACAAAGGTTAGCAGTCAGAGATGATTAGCACAGTGCAAAAGCAGACAAACGAGTAGCAACAGACCAGTGTTAGTCTGAATATGATCTGTCTGCTGTTTAATAAGTCCCATGTATTTTTTCCCCATCAACTCACAGGAGAACTTCTTCAGCTATTTCAGCAATAAACTCATTTGTACAAAGGATGAACAACTGTGTTAGAAAACCTCTGGTACAGTCAAGCCTGTGTACAGAAAAAAACGCTATAATGTGGATGTTAATTACAGACATCCAATCAGTGAGCTAAAAATCATTCTACATGTGCCGTGGGTCAATTTTTTTACAAATTCAGTGGCTACGGCGCAATCTTTTGTTCTCAGCTACACGGACAGAATGTTATGAATTTGCTCTGAATCTGACGGCTCTTACGGCTCTTACGGCTGGGGCTCATGGGTATTGTAGTCTTTGAGCGATGCCAAGACAATCCAATGCAGTTGAAATAATTCAGGGTGGTGGTCTGAAAAGGAACCTACAGGAGGGGTTCTCAAAGTGCATCCCACAGGTCAGTGGTGCTAGTCGGTAGACATATTCGCAATTTAATAAGATGGCGCTGTAGCCACCATTAAAAATGCTGTATGGTTGAGAAAAATAGATCAATTCTTACTTCGCTGGACATCAAAACTTTGAGAACCCCTGACCTACAGCATCATATCCCGGAGAGGCCAATGTTTTTGTGTTTGGTTATTTCGGTGAAATTGTTCGAGGGACACATCTGAACTGTGAATACAGATCGGGCTGAAGTGTTACCTGTGTACTCTGGTGAGCACATGCATGTGTAGTTGTTGATTCCATCGACGCACGTGGAGTTGTTCTCACAGTCGTTATCTTCGCAGTCGTCGATGTTGATCTCGCACGTGTCGCCTTCAAAGCCCTCTGGACACACACACCTGAGATGGCAGGGACACATGCAGATGCACACACCCATGAGCAGGTGGGAAAGAACGCATAGAATCACATACAGCACGCTGTCAACAAAAACGTCTCAGCATAAAGAGACACACACACACACACACACAGACACACACACACACACACACACACACACACACACACACACACACACACACACAGCTTTACTATGTGCAAGCTGTGCAAAAAACCATTTGCATTTTCCTCCAGGCTACAAAGACAGGGATACAAATTAGCTTAAAGGTAGTTCTGCCAAACATCAGACAAACGTGCGTGTGTATGTGTATGCGTGTGTGTGTGTGTATGCGTGTGTGCGTGTGTGTGTGCGTGTGCGTGTGCGTGTGCGTGTGTGTGTGTGTGTGTGTGTGCGTGCGCGCGCAAGTGGCTACTTCGCCCTTTATCTACCTGCTTCTCAAACACCCAATCTAGCCGCTGGACAAAAGACGAGGGCAGGAGATAAAAGCGAAAGACAGATAGAGGCTGATAGAGATGAAACAGAATGAGCTTCTCTAATAATCTCTGTGGAGCCCTGAACTGTGGCTTTTAACAGCAGATAAACAAGGACAATACTACTGAAGATAAAGAGGAAGAGGAAGAGGGCTGCTCTCGATAGTGGTTGGCTAGGAGAGGGGGACCTGCATGATGGAGGCATGGTAGATGAAGATCACAGGAGACAACAATCTCTGCCTGTATATTCAAATACATAAAAGGATCATTTCTTCATCACTGAAGAAGTATTGTATTGCAGTGTTTTGGCATTTGCAGGCCATGTTTTACATTTTTACGTTTTTTTTAAATTTTAACGTTTTAAGTGAAGAGTTGAGTGAAAAGTCTGACATTTCTTTGAATTCAGCGTCATGTTAGCAGATTTTTTTTTTTTGCCACTGGGTTCTGCAATTTTAAAAGTGGTACAATGCAGCAATCATTTTTATCCATCACAAAGTCAGTCAAGTGTGCTTCATCATTTTCCTCTGTACAGCTATACAGTCTCGCCTGGGAGTAAAGCTGCAACTACTTTTATAAAATTGTTTAAAACAGCTATTTAGTATTTTTCATTAGGGTTGGTGGGTTGACCCCCAGCTGCCTCTGTCTACATATTAAAGTGCCCTTGAACAAACCCTAATTTCGCCTGATGCAAAATGTTCGGTCCCCTTGATCAAAAGCTCTCACAAATAAATGTAACATAATGTCCTTACTATGAGCAATCAGAAATGTACAAAAAATAAAACACGGGAATAAGAGGCCTACAGAGGCTATGTTCAGCGAAGCTAAAAAGGTGTCTCCAACTTGGAAGAAAAAAAAGAGATAAAAGTGCCACTTGCTTCATATTTGTACGCAGTCGGAAGAAAGTTGACAGAAGATGCAGTTAAGTGTATTTATCTGGTAGTTTTGGCTATTTTGTGACATTTTACAGACTAAATTAAACTTTTCCAGGTCTTAAATGGCATTTTTGTCTGATCTAGCATCAAATATGATTATGTCCAATTCGGCAGCAAAATCTGGGAGATTTTTGGTCTAACTTTCAGCAACGTGACCAATAAATGGCATTTAATTCAAGGTGACTTTGATTCTTGCTTTTACTCGTGTCGCTACCCGTTCTCACTTCACAGGGGTCAAAGGTCAAAGCAGGGGATTATAAACGGTAAATAAACTAGAAAGCAAGAAGCATCATGACAAATTGCAAGGGCACCCCTCGCAAACAATCAGGACAGAGAAGACCTTTGATCAAGACGAGCTAGAACAGGCTATCAGAGCAGGCAAAAGGGGTTTGTGGGTAGGTCTGCCCTGTAAGTTAGCATCACAGTCTGAAAGCAGACGTGAGCTGCAACAGGCAGCCAGTGTAGTAAATGGAGAACAGAGTGTGCAAACTTGGGCAGGCTGAACACCAGAAAGGCCGTATCCTGAACTTGTTGTGCTTGAGCAGAATCCCAGTGCTCTCAATCACAACCAGCCTCTTCATCCTGAGACAAGTTGAGGAAAAGTCCTTGGTGTCCTCAGAAGAATAACTTCTTATTCCTGCGTTTTCAGATCTCATCCAAGACATTCTCGGCATCGTCATCTGCTTCTCTCCTTCAGCCTCTGAACTGCATGTGTGCAGGTGATGAATAATAGTCCACAAGGAGCAGTCTCAGGTGGAGGCCAGGAACATGAAGGTACTGCTCCCCCCCCCCACAGTTTCCCTGCATAGCGTTTACAAAGCTGAAAAGACAGCAAGTCTTAGAACAAAGGCAGAGAAAGTTCAAGGTTTGTGTGCCTCGTGCACGTACACAAGCCCAAGGACTAGCTGGGATCATTATAACAAACCCCTCTGTCACTGTCACCCCTCTCTCGTTAACCTCTGCCAGGGTCACACACGTACTGTACACACAAATCCACACAAGCGCGCAAACACACATCCAATTTGCATTCTTATTGCCACATCTATTGCACGCTCACAAACACCATCAGTCACATTCCTCTAAATTGAATTCACAGATACACACATGCATCAAATTTACATCTATTAGAGCACACAGTTACATCTAAATTACACATGTGCGCAGCCCATGATTTGCTCACGCACACACACCCTCGCAGACACACACTCTTTAAACTTACTTTCAGTGGTGGTAAACAACGAGACGAGGACAGGATACGCGCCCTCATGCACGCAGGTACAAAGCTGATCCTGAATGATGTATATGTATTCACACAGTGCGTGTGGCACAAACAAACACACAGCTTCAGCCCATTTACATTCATATAAAAAACAAACGGTGGCACAAACAAGCTCATCAGAGGCAGCCGTAGCTTGTTAGCGCTGCACGCTAATATGCAGAATAGCTCCGCTCACCCATTTCAGCATCCCACTGACACAAACACAAACACAGTCATTCCACTGGGGGGGAGACGGAGAGAGGGAAAGGGAGGCGAGGGACAGTGGGACGGATGAAAAGAGCAACGAAGAGTGAGACAGATGGAGCTCCCACTCTTGGTTGACTTCCTCTACATCAACGGAGGCTGAGTGCCTAACAAACTCGCGGCCGGGACTTGCTGAAAATGTGCCCCCGCTCGCTCACCGTGGCTTCCTCAACCGCCAACCATCTGTTACCATGGCAAACTATCTGTGAGAGCCGTGCCTCCATTGTATCACAGCGCTGTCAAGACACCACTGTAAGACGCTGAAAATTCACCATCTGTCACTCCAGCCAAGTCTTTTCCCGAGCACCCGCGATTCTCTCCAGTGCTATTTTTCAAATCTGCGAATCAGTCGGCTGCAGAAGAAGCCGCAGAATGATCTTTTACTTTCTGAGTGAGACAGGTGAGCGCTTCTGATGGAGGGGATAATTGTTGCCATAGTTACTGTGTGACTGACAGCCTGGAGAAACGGAGATAGAAGTCCCATCGTGTCAGAGGTCGGTGAGGGACGTGCCCGAAAAAATAAAAAATACGGTTGCCATGGTGACAGGTGCACACCAACGCACACTACACCTGTACACACACACACACTCTTGACAATTACATTGTATTATATTACATATATTTTGTGAATCTCACATCTAACAGCTGTGAATGTTTATCATTAGTTCCAAACTCACTTTTTAGGCTTCACTGGCTAATCTGGCAAATGTTTTGGTTGAACTTCCATCAACATGATGATGATAAATAGCATTTTATTCTATGCAACTTTGATTCTTGGGTCAAAGGTCATTACAGTGAACGCCAATCAATAACAACTGCAACCAAATGATAGAGACAGGTAGATACAATAACGATAGAGAATTCTTTACAACCTCTTCCCCGCTACAGAAGAGTGAGACAGAACTAAACGCAAAAACAGTAGAGTAGAGAGTAGAGAGTCTGATTCAAACTAAGATATTAATAAATATTCAAATGTATTAAGTGCTGCCAAACTACTTCACATGTGAATGTCACTAACCTTGCTTCATCTCCACCAAAATAATAGCTGTGCACACCTGCCTTACACTGAATTTTGGGCTGTTTTCAAATATTTCAAAACCCTTTTACTTATTTAAGTAATGGGTTCCCAGAGTTTCCCCTACCATTAAATAGCTAAGGTGCAGTACCGATGCCATTTTGCCCAAAATGGCATTGGTGCTTAAATCTTAAATCCAATGAATGTCAAATCAATGTGGAGAGCAGAAAAACTAAATTACTTCTTCCAGATTTAACTGATAAAGCTAGTCTCAAGCAGCCTTTTTTGGCACGTTTTGGGGTTTTCTGCTTAAGTGCCAGTTAGGATTAGTGTTTTTTTATCTTCTTGCATGCATATCATTATAAAAACGGTCGATAAAGATGAGATTGCATATAATTCTATTGAAAAACATTTTCTTGACCCACCACCATAGATGTGAACCTAAGGCTTACATAATCCCAGGGAGAACACTGGATTCCATTGTTTTAGTCTCCAGTTGTTACGGTAAAGCACTTTCAATCTTGTGTATCAAATCTGGGCACTAATAAATTGCCAGCACATCATGCAAACGTCTTCCACAACAATTAGAATAAACTCTACTCATAGTGTCTGCTCAGAGGAGCGAAAGGAGTGGAGGGGCCGCCCTCCGACTCCAGTTCAAACCTCACCTCTGCTCCAGCACAGGCACAGGCAGACTGTCACACAGACACATGAGACTGTTTAATCCGGTCAGTGTCAGGGTGTCAAACAAAAGACTGGAGTGTTAATCCTAGTCTCCATCTCTGCTGCTGTACCCAGCTACGGTATGATCCGTCTGCTGCATGAACACACACAAACACACCTGCACACACTCGTACCTGAAGTTAACTCGGCTCATGCTGGCAGGGGGGTCGTCTGTGCGCAGTCGGTCCAAAGCTCCTTTCAGCACATTGCTGATTTCCTGTTAAAAAAAAACAAAAAAAAACAACAACACACAAACAGTCTTTCAGTCAACATGATGATAATAGCTGCAGTGACAAATTAACAGTGTTAACACACAGAACAAAACAGCAGCCGATCTGCGGATACGAGGAGGCCTGCCGCCAATTAGCAAAACAGCCTAACGCCGCCATCAATCACCTTTGCAGACGGCGAAGAGAGAGCGACCGCCGGACGCCGAGTCCCTACCACGCGCCGCTGTCCTTCCTTCACTCTATGTACATATCTATCCGTCTACCTCTCCCTCCCCCTCCCTCCATCCCTGCCCTGTGTCAGGCAAGGCTCTATTTTTAAGTCGACAAAATCAACAACCCTGGGGGGACACGAATAAAAAGGAAGAAGGAGCGAGAAGCGTGGCGAGGGAGGAAGAAAACAACGTCGTCAAACTGTTGCGAGGTACTCAAACGCACTCGAGGAGTAGGAGGGAGAAATTGCCCCAAATCGCTAAAGACAAGAGGGGTGCAATTAGGTCCTTCTGCCTTGTCACTTTCATTGTGTCACCAGCATTAATGGCTAAAAAGCTCCCGCCCACCAGCCCGCTTCTTAGCAACACCCCCCCCTCCACCACACCCAACTCCCCGGTGGACCCTCTGTCAGTAAATATGTGCTTTATAACGCGCGCGCACCCTCATGCATAAATTTCCTGCAAATGTTACCTACACATGTCGACTCGGCAGAGCTGCAAACATAAAAAAAACAGTCCATTTCTGAATACATACACACACATTTGCTGCCTGTACAAATAGTGACCCACTTATCTGGGCAGTGTGAGATTACCCCACAATAGAGCGCATGTTTGTGCGGGGGCAGAAAGACGAGCTGGAGGCTCCATTGTTGCTGTGCATCTTCCCGCAACGCCATTAGCCAACACACACAGGCTTCTCCTCCCAGAGTACACACACACACACACACACAGCCTCATCACACAGGGTAAGGTACTGACACACAGCCGTCGGGAGTGCAAGGCTGGCAGGAGAGCCGGTGAACACGTGTACACTCATCATAAAACACATTTGCACTTGTTGTACATCCAGTTTTACAGGAATTGCACAGTGAAGCTGAAGTACTCCTCAAACATGTAACAATAACAATAAATCCTTGTGTGTCTGCTTTACTACAAGTCCACTCCATGTATTATATAAGAATCGGCGTGTGAGGGTGTAACACGCGTACACACGAACACACACTCAAACCTGCTTTTGTTTAATGCTCTAAAATTAAAGGATCACGACATAATGCCCAGTCTGAATCTAATCCCTGATTGAGAGCACTCCCATTTATCTAGACATGAAAACAGCAGCTTTCCTCTTTAGGCACCCTGCTGGTGCTCAGCCAATCAGCTCGCCCCGCTTACTGCTCCTATCTCAACACACAAAGAAGAAGCAATAGAGCAATCCCCATTCCTCAAAGTATGTCATATTACAGCCTTCATGTCAGTAATGGTGAAATCTTACCCTTAAAATGATCATATAGATGTGATTAATTATCACTGTTCCAACACAAAACACACTCTTACATGCTTTAATTCAGGTCACTACTAGCAATACATGGCTGCCTGTGTGACCAACTAGTAGTAGTAGCAGTACCATTGCTACTACTACAGATTACGATTCGGAGAGCTACGACGCAATTATCAAACGATTAGCACTGCAGCATGATACATAGAAATCTTTCTTTTTCAATTTAATTTAATTTAATTTAATTTAATAAGAATACTTGATGCAGCATGTAACTCAAAACCGTCTGGGAGGTCAATCCTTGAAAATTGTTTGGAAAAGGACGGGCATTTTCAAAAACGACTTGCCAAGTGACTGGACAAAGCATCATTCTATCACCGCGCATCACAGGCTAACTTAAACCAATCAGATCAACAGCAGCAGAGCCAGTTGGTAAATCAAGCTATTGCTGAAGTTAGTCAGGAGAGAAAAGCCTTCAGTGTGTTTCATTGTTCTTGATTCAATGACAAATACTGTCTAGTCTGATGCATCTGATGCATATAGCAGCCATGCTTGAGGAGCTGCCATTGTTGCTTTCAAACAGTCACCACTATCACTGGTCGTTTCACCCAAACCACGCTCTAAGCTGCAGTGTCCAGCTGCCAGTAGGTCATCCTTCGACACTGACTGGTTCAACACTACAGTTCGACCACAAGCAAATATTTTGAAGCCTCATAAGTAGGGCTGGGCGATAAATCGGTAAAATCGATTAATTCGAGTTTGTGGTTTAGGACGATTTAAAAAAAAATAAAATAGATTTTCTCTTTAACTTGCTCCGCCGCCACTCCTCATGGGCTCCCGTAGTTCCCCACATTTACTTTCCATAGAGAAACAAACACAACAGCATGGCATCAAGCAAAGAGTCCGTTCCCAAAAACACACTGTCTCGTTAGTAGCTTGGTTTTGTGGCGTCGGACCTCGAACAAACGACGGTCAGCTGCAAAGTTTGTTCAAAGGCTGTTGCAACTAAAGGCAGCGGACCAACCCTTTTATTTCAGCATCTCAAAACAGACGCATGTGTCACAGTGGGACACTTGTTGTTCACTATGAGATACATGAGGTACAGGAGCGCGGCAGCCCACAAACACCCACTAAAAAGCAGCCAACATTAGCGGAATCATTTTATCATTGTATCCCATATGAGAAGAAAGGGTCCCAGTGCACAGCTTTTACGGATGCAGTCACGCTACATATCACTAAAGATATGGTGCCCGTATATACAGCAGAAAAGCCAGAGGTTCATCCACATGCTGAAAATGTTCGACCCCAGGTTTGTCCTACGAAGTTGCAACGGGGCCTCAAGCCAGAGGTAGCAGGCAGGCTCGTCTTCCTGGCCATAAATGTGTAAAAAAGACAACAAGCACACACTTCATGTCCTGTACATCTACCAGCATGTGACATTTACTATGCAATGCAATACATGCAGATGTTTAATTTAGTTTACATATCTTCAGGGATATAAAATACTATTTGTAAACAAAAGGCCTTTTGCAAAATAAAGTATTTCATGAACGTTATATTAACACTTCAATACAATCAATACAAATATGGAGACTGATCTGTTTTTATAATAGCAAGCTATCTGACATGTTAAATTTATGTTTACAAAATCATTTTATCAAAAAGGAACACATTCCTTTCAAAAGGATGCACTTTTATTTATTTTTTCAAGCGAGTTCGGAGGTGCACCGTTTACAATGGCATCAAACTGTATAGACCTCCAGTTGCTAATGCGTAGCCATCATCATCAAAACACAACACACATCATTTCTGTTACATCCCACCATCCATTTAGTTCAGCCTTAAGTAATTTTAAAGCCAAGTCTTACAAAAGTTGTTACAGATGAGCATAGAGTGCTATAGGGATGACTTGTTTTTTAAGGCTATCCCAGAAGTTTGCATCGTCCTGATTCCCTCAACAAAAAGCCTACAGGACTTTTTTTAATTGGATTTTGGAATAATGCCAATCTTGTGAAGCAGGATAATCATCACAGATGAACACCACACAATTTTTGAAGTGTAACTTAGAAGTAAAAGGCTAACGTTAGGCTCTCGACAGACTACATTGCGTTCACAAGACTTGTAAAGTAAAGAGTTAGAATAGTTTGCAACTAAACTATTTGACCGAAAACTAATTAAAAAACTCACTGACTTTGAGACAAGTGAACCAGAAGGAAGCCAGAAATGAAAAATACTAACTACCAGTTTTCAGGACTCATTACAACAGCACTCAAATGTTGGGTTCAACCCACGCACTCATACGAAGGCATTCATTAATCAAGGTAGGATGCAGATTATGTCACAAATCAACTGCAGAGGAAGGCGAGGGAATAAAAGTGAGTCTTAAGACACTTTTCAATGGAGTCAAGAGAGTCTGCTGATCTAACGTGAAAAGGAAGGCTATTCCAAAGACTCTGTGAAAAGATTAGATAGTTAATAGCCGTTTATCTGATGATCTTAGGGACCAAGCTGTACTGTATGGGAATAGAAGTTCTGTAATGTAGCTTGGGGAGAGGCCGTGAGGAGCATTTAATACAAACAGAAGAATCTTGCAGTGGATTCAATATCGAATGGGGAGCCGATGCAAATAAGGGTGTACAGCATTCCTTATTATATTTTCACCTATTATAATATCATACTATTCTGAGGTTTTTTACATGGGGTCTTATGTAATTGGATAGTTGATTGAGGGACTGGGCAGTTTAATGTAATTGTAGAAAGTTATTAGCCATCCACCCGTTTATATCCTCTAGACATTTATGAATTATAGTGGGTCCAGCTTGATCAGTGGGTTGAATGGGGAGGAATAGCTGGGTGTTGTCTGCGTAACAGTGAAATGACCAATTATGGTTCTACACCTAGTGAAAGCATATCTATTGAAAACAGGAGGACCGAGGTCTGAGCCTTAAGGGACTCCACACAAGAGATACACAGGGGTAGGGAATGATTTGTTGACAGCAACAGAGAAGGCCCTATGTGTTATGTAAGACTGAAACCAATTGAGGGCTGTTCCAGAGACCCTAACATAGTGACGCAGATGGTTAATCAGTATTGCATGGTTCACTGTGTCGAAGGCAGCGCTGAGATCAAAGAGTACCCAAACTGAGGATAGGCCACCACTGCATTGGCCTTAGTGTCAAGAAATACCATTCCAATACCCAGCCATACAAGTGAGGCTACTAAAACTGATTCACCTGACACTTGAATTCCCATCTGACACACATCAGCTGACACTTCAGCTTCAACTCACGCTTGAGCTGACACCAGCTTCTTTCAGCACTTACAATTCCACCAACACTTTAATCTCCTGTTAACACTCCCATTTAATTGACATTTTCAACAGTGTTCCATGCTTACTCTTTGGATTTACACTTCGCCTCCCAGTTTTACTTCACTTTTAGCTGCTACATTAAAATGATTTCAGTGCTTCAACTTAAACAACGACTCCCATAAAAACAACAGATTAAAGCT
>OMLP01014715.1:6797-22650 GCA_900302685.1 Spondyliosoma cantharus
CCCGGGTGATGCAGACCTCGCGAGGGAGAGGCAAAGGATGTGCTCACGTGCAGCTCAGACGCTTTACATTAAATATATGTTAACATATTTGATTTAGGATTAGGCTGGATTGCCTTCGGGTACAGATCGTTATTAGTGGGAGGAATGCAATTCTTTATGGAAGCAAGAGGAATCCTTTTTGAAGGAAGGAAGCTACACAGCTAGCACAACAAAAACTCATGTTGTTGCAGCTGTAGGTTAAAAACCAGCATGTCACTGTTAACTCATGTATCATAGGTATCACATGTTACTATAGAAACATGTAGTAAAATGTCGAGAGTCTCTTAGGGGTGACGAGAGTCTTCCGTTAGTGCGAAATCCCCTCCTCCCTCCGCTGACCCGGAGTCAGTTAGAGAACAGAGTAAAGTTTTAAATGTATAGCTGAGCACCGAGGCGCAGCTGACACACATCCACTTATGCACACACACACACACGTACGCTCACAGGCTATCACAGTCGTGGCTCTCAGAGGAGCCTTTAACCCTAATTCTTTCCTTGGCCTACTTCTGCCCTCGGAAAGAGAACGGCTCAGCGCTGCACCGTCGCTGTTGCTCACACGCTTTGAGCCTCGCAGTGCTGTTACAATACACATATCACACACACACACACACGCGCTGTACGGTCACACATGTTCTCGCACACTCGCTCCAACATCACTGGTCCATCGTGTTCATTCCCCCCGTTTTCTGGTGGCTGTTTGAAAACTATCGTGTTACAGCGGCGTCCGCGTTTCTTTCGCTCTTTACTGGGCAGTTGTAATTAAAATTCACTATGTGCCACTTGGCTGTAGGGGACAATTTGTCAGCAGCGCACTGATCTGACAGCACTTTAATCCAACTGGGGGACAAGCTAGGGAATTCATTTATATGGCATGTAAAAAAAAAAAGAAATAAAAAAAATAGACGGAGCGAAATTAAAAAACTAACCTGTGACCCCCGCAGTCTCACCGCGAAGGAGCGGGAGTCTTCATCCGAGCCCCGACTTTTTGTTTGGAGCCAGTCGGGGTCGCATCGGCTCGAGGTTCATTATACGCGTGTCCTTATCTGACTGTTGCTGTTTGTTTCGAGTGTTAATTCAGCCGCCAGGCTTCCTATGGTGGACTGGACAAAAAAAGGGTGGGGAGAAAAAGCATACATATTTATGTGTGTTTTATGTTCCTACTTCAGAGGAGTGTGTGAAAGCCACTCCTGCTTTGAAGAAGAAGTCTCAACTTTTGTGTTTTCTTTCTGCAGTCAGAAAGTACGATTTTTCTGAGGGCTGATGCTAGGCTGCGGCATTTTTTTTTTTTTCTAGCGGCTAAATTGAATCCTCATTACGGAGGATTTAGTTTAAAAATAAACCTTTAAAGGATTTACGGTCCCTCGGTGGACAACATAAAAATGTAATGTTCAGTTTTGAAAAAGCCAAACGTATTTGCATAAATGTGCAGCTTTCACAAAGGGACCGGCACAGCAGACGCTCAGGTGGGGTTTGTGTTTCTCTCAGGCCTGGTGAGAAGAAAAAAAACATCGGTTCTGTCGGCGAGTAAATCCTCCTTTAGCCACTTTCTCTTCCGCAGAGTTCAACCAGCGAGTCATTTGTTGTAATTCGGATGATCAGCGCTGGAGAAATAATACGTCTGCTCTGCTTCATCTCCCGCCTCTGCCAGCCGCCTCGCCACGTATTCTATCTTTCTTTTCCTAGGCTGTGATTGCTGCTCGTACTTTATTACTCTCCCTGGCACCGCCCGATCAATAGAAGTCCTCGCTTTATGATGTCATTTGATCTCGTCACCTGCGGCGCTGGGTGACGCCTGTATCACATGGTGTGATAAAAACCCGCATTGATCCCGCCGCGTGATGTACATTAAACGTACCGCGCTGGCACAAAAACCATCGCTGTCAGGAAGCCCGGTTGTTGGCGGGGGGGGATTTACGTCTCTCTGGTTGTGTTGAAGTGCCAAGAGGAGGAAGAAGCACCGGTCTCCTTTAAAGACCGTCATGGAGGAGGGTGGGGGGGGAGTCCTCGTCGATGTCTGGATGTGTCCCGTAATGAAATGAGCGAGACGACTGAAGAAGATTGCATTTAGAGGGGAAGATAAATCAATATCAAGCAGAGAAGTGTTTTGATTACTTTCTCTCAACTCAAGGATTTTAAAAAAAAAACGTATGGACGACTTCTGAGACTCAAGTCGTTCCTGAGATTTAAGTTGTTTGATTATTAATTACGTTGCTGTTGTGTGTTTCGTAGGATCGTGTGTGAGATGGATCCAGCCCACGCCGACACCAGACCCGGTCCAGTCCAGCTGTGCGTCGGCGAGTGCAGACCAGAACTCCGGGCCCGCTCCTCGCAGCTCTACTCCTTTGTGGTAAAACGACTGCAATAACAACCACGACTTGCTCTGCATCCTCGTCTGATGGTCGTTGATCACGGCGCACAAACTAAAGAGCTGCACTGAAGTGATATAAAGTGTACAGTCGCTTCAATTAAAAGCGATTTGTACCTTTTTCAGAACAAAGCAATTGTTAATGCGCCGCGGGCAAAATGGCAATGCGCGTCGCCATGACTACCACCGGCGTAATTAAGCGGCTCCGTGGATGTTTACTTGTTACTTTGCGAAACAACACGCTTCCATTAACATCACAAGGTTTTCAGAGGGGTCTCCGTTAACGATCTGTGCGGCTCTCTGGTTGTTAAACGCTGTTTGCCTTTATTGAGACAGGATCACAGGGTTAAATCAGCGTAGGCCTGTGTTGCTATACCGTTTAAAAACATTTTTTTTAATGTATTCTTTGCAACTCACTAGCTGCATTAGGTTACGCAAATGCTGAATGGATAAATGTGTTATAATGCACCTACAGAGCCATGTAATCTTAATTATAAGCTTTAAAGCCGCAATGGTAGGACTTTGTATGAAGCCCGTGTCTATTTTACATTATAACCCCATTACGATGCAGCTTTAGTGCTTTTTAATCATAAAGAATGATTTACATTAAAACAATAAAAACTCATTATGATGTCGATCTCTGTAATCCATCAAAAAACATAGTTGGAATATAATTTAGTACGCTTATAGTTCTAAGCAATCATCAATAATCAGGATGCTTTTTAACAATAATTAACTCATTATAAAGCATTTTATAATGACGTATTGATGAAGTATTAATACCTGCTTAACTGCCTGATTATCATTTTGATAACTGCCACAACACATTATAATAGCTATCGTAATGCCTTATTGTGTGATTAAAAGCTGCTCTTTGTGGCAGAAGGGAGCTTGAAATGAAGTAAAATAAAAAAAAAATCCCAGTGTTATATGCAGATGTAATAGATTACAGGCCGGTTATAAATCTCTATAAGTGGTTATTGTTGGCTCCGAATGAAGTGGGGGAAAAAATAGGCAAAGTCAATGCAATATCAATACAGTGAATTAACTACTCCGAAATCCACTTATAGTGACTTATAACCACGTTGCAACGTGTTACATCCTTCTATGACACAGGGATTTCATTTCATCACTCAAAGAACACAATTACCACTTACAGCAACAGTAGTGAGTGACCAGCAATTATGATGTGTTGATACTTGGCCTCAGAAGTCGTTATGAAATGCTCTGTGTTATCAGTATGTTTCATAAAGTGTGTAATGAATAAAAGAAATGGCTGGTTGTTTTTTTTTTTTTGCATCATCGCTTCTTGCAGTGTTTTTAGCTTTTTGTTAATTCTGGATGCAAACGCTCCTAAGCACTGAAACACGAGAACAGCTGATTGAAGTGTGATTGGGCGGGATCTTAAGAGGGAGAGGAAAGAAAGATAAAAAAAAAAAACTTGCTAATGGAAATCAGCACTCCGCTCGGCAGGTAAACACTATCTGCTCCCCGTTCTCACGCGTTGACGTTTCCACGTATCTCTTGTCGGCCTGCGGCGAACTGATAATCTACTTTTTTTTTCTTTCCATTTGCGCTCCATCACACCTTCACATTTAGCGCTCCCTTAACAATTAACAGCAGCCAGTAATTACTGCTGTTGTTTTCAGACTACCTGCTTTAGCCTGCCTCCTGGTAGTCGCGCCTAGCTCGAGTTTCATCGGTGTGACGCTCTCGGCCGCGGAGTAAATTCCTCTGCTACTTTTTTTTTTTTTCCTCTCCCGCGTTACAGCTGCCAGTCTGGGAAGCGGTGGAATTCCTCGAAGAGTATCTGCTATTCCCTTAGACCAACCCCAAAAAAAAAAAAAAAAAAAGAAGACAAGAAAAACAGCCAGAGATGCTTTCTCCCATTTTCCCGATAAGACACACTCACTCTGTGACCGTCTTTTCCAGCCGGCAATACTTGAGCGCTTGGCTAAGTGGTAGCGTAGACGACAGAGTGTGCGTTTAGTTGTTCTTAAATTGTCGTTTTTATGTCTGTGCACACAGAAGTGTGTGTGTGTGTGTGTGTGCGTTCGCCTGTGTGCGTGCGTTTTCGCTGTATGACGGCCTGTCTGCACGGATATTTCTCCATCTGTCTGTGTGACGGCGGGCTCGCCGCCTGCAGCTGTAAACACTAGTTATTTTCAGACCGTCTTTAAAAAGCTTCACTCAGACACAAGCCCGGCAATGCACGACACACAGGAGGAGGATCTCTCAGGGACTCTAAGAGCTCCTGGTTTTTTATCCTCTCTTCTCTCCACCAGCGCTGCACTCCACCGCCGTCGGCCTGGCAATATGAATAACTGTAATTTGCAGGGAGATCTTTGATAATACATGAAGGTTTCAAGAGGTTCCCCCAAAGTTGCTGGCCCTTTTTTTTATCTTTGAAAGACACCCACCTTTTTTCGTCTGCCTTTTGGTTTGGCCTTTTCTCTCTGCTGCTTCAGTGCTCTCAACCTTTCTCACTTTCTGTTTTGCAGACGCCCTCAGTCACAGGTCTGTCCCCGAGCCGAGGTCCAGAGTCCGGGGGCACGAAAGTGACCATAATGGGAGAGAACCTCGGCGCCGGCAGCAGCGTCAACGTTCAGTTTGGAAACCAGACGTGCGAGTTCTTCGGGTGAGGCTTTCTCCTCTTGCGCCCATTTCCTGCCATAAAAGTGCTATTAGCAACCTATAAAGTTTAATTAGCTTAAAAAAAAAAAAAGCGCCTGAATGATCGACTTTTGTTTAACGGAGGCCGTTCGTAGAGAGTGTCTTTTTTTTTTCTTTTTTCTTTTTTTTATTGCGCATTGAGATGAGGCGTAAACGTGAAGTGTAAATGAAAGACACAAATTTAAATCTCCACAGTTTTACAGGTTCACATTAAACCGTAATGTGGATGTGAGGAGGTGAAACAAACCCGCTCACCGCTAATGTTGACAGTTGTCGCCTTTATTAACTGATTTAAAAAGTATAAAACATGAGAAAAAAAACCACCAGGAACATTTCAAACGAGGCCCATTCGTCTTCGTTTTCCGTCACGCTCGTCTTTATATTTTTGCGTGTAGCTATTTTCTTTGCATTTACGCCTTTAATGCACGCAGACGGCAGCGCAGCTCTTTGACTCTGCGTTTCTTTAACTTTTCTGAGTTGCTACATGCATCACTGTCAGAGGATATTAGATATAAGGGCATGCTGTGAGCGAATGGAGAAAGAACAAAAACAAGAGCTCTTGCTCCTGAGATGATGTGGATTATTCCCATTAAATAAAGCCGCTATATTTCACCGCTTTCTTGTATTTTTTTTTTTTCCCCCCTGCTTGATATTACCGAGAAATCCCCCAGGGGAAAGCCTCTCCCTCTCTCCCTCTGTCAGAAACTTATGTAAATCTTAATAAGGTTTTGATGACCTACTGCATCAAACCCTGTAATAATAGCTTCTGGAAAAAAACCTGGTGCTCCTATGGATCCCTCTTTCTTTTTCATCCACCCCCCTCCCTCCGTCTCACCGTATCTTTCTATCACTTTGTTCATCTGTTCTCGCTCCCCCGGTTTTCTTTTTTTATTCCTCTTGTCTCTCACTCTCACAGTTTCCTTCCATCTCACTCCACCCATCCATGACTATAATGTTGTAAGGTTGAGGAGTCAAGCCAGCTTTTAATGAGATATGGGGCTAATTACTGGTTTGTGTTTCTTCACTGTATTCCTGGCATGGGAGGGAGGGAGAGGAGGGAGAGGAGGGAGTGGAGGATGGGGTTCTACCACCGGTTCTCCTTCTTCTAATGAATTGGGACAAATTCAGGGGGGTGGGCAGGTAGAACAGGGAGGTGATGGAGCAGGAGTGGAACGCACAGAAGCGAATATGACGCTGGCGGAGGTGCTGCTTCGCTCATTTGCACCCGTGTGGCCAGATCAGCGAGATCATAAGTTTCAGAAAAGCTCTGAAAAATGTTCAATATCTAGGGTTTCTATTACAATTCCACACAGTAATTAGAGCTGTTATTTATTCTTGGCAGAGGGTGAAGGGTTTTGTTGTTTTTTTTTTTTTTCTGTCTCAGATAATTACAGAGCAGGGCTGGTAGTACAAAATGCACAAGCACCGTCTGATATTGCCGTGACGCTGTTCCTGGAACTTCATAAATAACGTTGCTAGAGGACCGTCATAGCTTTGTAGACTGGAAAAAACTGGTTATCCTTTCAAACACATGTTTGTTTGAACCTTAACCTAACAAGTATTTTAGTTACCTAAACCTAACAGATTATTTTTGTTGCCTAACCCTATCCAAGAACTATTGTTGCCTAAACCTAACAGATTATTTTTGTTGCCTAACCCTATCCAAGAACTATTGTTGCCTAAACCTAACAGATTATTTTTGTTGCCTTAACCTGACAAATAATGTTTGTTGCCTAAACCCAACAAAGTATTTTAGTTACCTAAACCTAACAGATTATTTTTGTTGCCTAAACCTAACAGATTATTTTTGTTGCCTAAACCTATCCAAGAACTTTTGTTGCCTTAACATAACCAAACAGTAACAAAAAAGCCCAAAAATAATACGCGAACAGCGTGATAATATGTTCCCAAGTCACAAACCCGGGGTAACTGCTTGCTCTAGATGCTGACTTCAGTGATTCTTCAAAAGCTGTAATCGTGGCCCTGGAGTGGATTTCAACATGATGGAATAATTTACTATTTGTTTATATTCTTTAATGCTGCTGGACTGCAGATTTCTTTGTGAAGGACTCGGTTCGGGTTTTCCAGGACAGTGATGGATGTCACTTCCTGCACGTTATCGAGTGCCTTGATGCAGGTTTTAATAAATCCTATGACGTGTCTCTTGTAGGCGGACCATGACGGAGATAGTGTGCTACTCCGCCCCCTCCCTGTCCGGGCTCGGCCCAGTGCAGATCAGCGTGAGCGTGGACCACGCCCAAATCAGGGAGAGCCTCACCTTCGAGTACATAGAGGACCCCACCGTCCAGCGGATTGAACCGGACTGGAGCATCGCAAGGTAAAGTCGCTGTGCAAATAGTTTTTTATCCACATCCTCACCAGCCAATTCTGAGCTTTCATCGCACAAATGAAGGATTTTTCTCCCCTCATCCAAAGCTTTAGATCCAGCCGGTCCAGACCAGTGGTAGTAAGCAGACAGCAGTCAATATTGCACTTTCAATTACTGTTCAGTTCCCTTCCAATTAGTCTGGATCTGATAGAAGTGCCACAGTGTGCAGATTGGAGAGCATGGGCACCGTTAAGACCCGATATTCTCCTATCGAATTCAGCGTTGATCCATCTGTTGGGTTTCTTTGGCAGACAGATACACATGCACTGTACACTGCTAATTAAAAAAACAAGAGAGGGATGAGGATGAAATGGAGGCTTTGGAGAACAATGTGCTATCAGAGGTGCGAGTCCACAGCAGATGGCTCGGGCTTAGAGACGGAGTGTAAGGGACACCGCAACAGAGGAGTGACGGCACGGAGGGAGAGAGGGGGGAAATGAAGCGAGAGAGAGAGGCGAGGGAAGGGAATCATATTGGTCAGATGTCTTGGCTTTTTTGCGTGTCGGATGAATAGATAGATGGACAAACAGACGGACAGACAGCCAACATGTCAAACTTTACAAATACGCTAACAGTAACCGATACAGGCTACGTTTGTGTAGCCCGTCCCCAGACTCCCTTTAAAAATCACTCAATTTTCTGAGTTCTTGAGTTGAACGCAACCTTATAAATGTAGTGAAGTGCTGCCGATGACACATTTGTTATTGTTTGGGCCTTCTTGTAAATTCGGCAAATGTCACACATTATTATTTCCTTTCTATCTTTCTAAACATTGTCACTTGCGATATTCATCCATCTGTAATAACCCGCTTGTAATCGATGACCAGGCGAGGCACGTTGACGCCAGGTGTCAACAGGCTCACGGATGGATGAACGGATAGATGGATAGACGGACAACATTGTGTCAGATTTTACAAATACAGTTAGAAGTAATCAATATATAGGCTAAGTCTTTGTTGCACTTGGCGAAAGTAACCAGCCTCCCTTGAAAAATCGCTTAATTTTGTGAGTTTGTGAGTCAGGAGAACATTTATAAGCTTTGTGAGGTGCTGTCCACGACACAGTCATACTTACTTGGGCTTTCTCGTAAATTTGGCAAATGTTATACATTGTTTTTTTTCTTTCTATGCATCTAAAACATTGCCACATGTGATCAATCCTCCACGTGTCATAATAGACAGATAGACCGACCTACACAGGAACCGGCCATATAATGCGATGAGCCTACAGACAGCACAAGGTCCATCTACAGTAACTCAGTGCACCGACAGCCTCAGCACGGGCCCGTCTGACATTCATCATCGCACCAACTCCCGCCCGGCATCTTTATTTATCGCGCCGCACTGACGAGCGCAACAACAAAAGACAACAAACATCAACCACAACCCAAACAGCTGCAGGGGGGAGCCGCGCATCCAGCCGCTTCGCTCCCGCCTTGTTTGTGTGCTTTTGTTTTTTCCACGCCGCTGCGTTGCGAAGCAGCCCAGGACCACCGCTGCATCCGCATGTACGCTCGAGCTGCCTCTGTGTTTCAAAACCCCCGAACCTGCGCGAGTTGATTACAGCAAGTGAAGTCAGTTAAAAAGCATCTTTAATCATCCTCCACTCCAAAGGCTATTATCTCCCAAAAGAAACTTAGAGGATGAAAGCCAGTTTGATGCGCTTATTTTTCGACTGACGGTGAATATTCTGGAGAGGTACGTGCGGGGCGAATCAGTCTTTGAACTGCTCCGTTTTCTTTTTCCTCTCTTACTTTATTTTCCCTTCTTGTTGCGACTGTTTTCTCTTATTTAAAAACAAAAAGATGAGGCGGAGAAACGAGGGAGGTTTCTGACAAACACGAGTATTTAAACCTTTTTTTTTTTTTCCTTCCTTTTTCTCTCAGTGGCCACACCCCGCTGATGGTGACGGGGACCAACCTGGACGTGGTTCAGGAGCCCAGGATCCGAGTCAAATACGCCGGCCACGAATCTGTCAACGTAAGAGGACCCTAACCCTGTACTGCCTCAACCACAGAGTTGGTGCCGCGTGTGCTCCCAGAGTGCACGTTCTGCAGAATGTACACTAACTAGGTCTTGCGTGACTCGCCAAACACTGCTATACAAGCAGGCTAAGTGATGTTTAGCTTGGGTGTAAAGAGTACTATCTCCTCCTAACAGCCCCTCCAGCTTTCTGCGCTTCCTGCTTGAACCCGGCCGTCTCAAGCACTTCAACGAGCATCTGAATTATGCAGCCGGTGCTGAGAGTGGTCTGCATGCAGTGTTTAATTAAGAGTTTACCCTAAATTTTCTTCAGGCTAAATCTCAGCTTCACATCCCAGCCGCCCTCCCCTCCCCTGCCTGCTAAGCTCTGTTGTGTTTTAATGTCACACCAGTCATCCTGAACAGAATCCTCACTTGTTTGAGGAAGACTGAGGTTATTGCATATGCAGATATGTTTTATTTTTTTTTTGCAGAGCAGGCTGGAGGAGAGTTTGAGAGGGGTCGGAGGTGTGCGTGATCGGGGGCAAGGAGGCTCCTAATGGGTTTCAATGGAGGATTAACTGTGGTCAGAAGTCTTTGGTCAGCATAAAGAGCCCTTGTATAATCAAAGTCTTGGCTGTGGGAAATCGTTACAAATTGCATTTGAGCCCATGTCCTGGGGCTCCTTGTTTAATTAAAAGGATGGGATTTCCTCTCCGTGGTCTGGAGGAACGGTTGGGAGATCAGACGAGTGGACAAAAGAGGGGGAGCCGGCTGAATAGAGAGCGAGAGCAGGTGAAAGAGAAAAGCTCTGCCTGCTGAATACTGTACTGACACAACACAAAAAGATGCTGCAACACAATGGCTGTCGCGTTTCTTCTTCAAAGCAATTACCGTCGTCAGATGATATGTCTGAAGAGGTGAAACGATCCAGTGTTGCGCGAAATAAATACAACTTTTGGAGGAAAGTCCAAAAATAAACCTATGTTGGTAACCGTTAATATTAGGGAACAGACAGTTACCGTTAACTGGTAGCTAGTTATTAAAGTTACCCCAAAAACATAGCGAGTAAAAGGCCTCCAAAATGAAGTGGTGTGGACGTATGAAGTCTGATACGGCACTTCGGACGTTATCCAGGGCTTCACAATTAATCTAAACTCTGTCCAATTGAGAATAAATGCAATATCCAAATAATAATGTCGTGCCGCAGAGGCGTAAGAGGACGTCTGTGTTTGTTCTACTCTCCGACAAATGTCCTGTCCTCGTGACTTCAGCAGTTCTCCGATTTGAAATGTGATTATTCCCACCGACTCTAAACATCTGTTCCAAAAGAAATCTTCTTTTCACCGTATCGCGGAGCCCTCAAGTCGTGACTAAACTAAACCTCATGGTTAATTAATAGAATCTGAGGAGCCTTGTCTCACTTGTAGACCGATCTGTCCCCAAATGCCTCGTCCCCCTCTGCGACGTCACCCTCCCGTCCCTGACATTTGCGATCTAAAATTGGCCTTAAAGTGTGTCTGAACTGCTCAGTTCGAGCTCCTAGCTTGCCGCGCTGCGACGTTTTCCTCACTTAAGGACGCCGTTTCCCCTAAAAGACCTTTGTGAGTTACGAAGACCTGGTAATTACAAGTAAAAGGCAGATCTGTGCTGTGTTTTTATGTTTAGAGAAGAGAGAGACCTGGCAAAATGGGATTTGACTCGTCGTGTGTGTGGGTGCCGTGCTGTCTGATTTGTCAGTTTTCCGAGGCTTTTGAAAGTCTCTCCCAGCTGCACACCTAGCGCCTTCGCAAAAAAAAAAAGAAAAGCCCGTGTCACCGCCTTGATTGGCCCCACGGCCACAGAGAATGAATTTCTATTAAATGCTAAGGTTACAATTACCCATCCCTCATCCCGTCTCCCTCTCTCTCTCTCTCTCTCTCTCCCCTTCCCCTTTTGTCGCTGGAGGAAGGCAAACAGCAGAGCAGCCTATAGCAATAAGAGCTGCTGTCTGTCAGGCAGCCTTCAAATGATCACCTGTCTCCCGCTAAATTGCCTCTCTTCTCTCCCTCCCTTGTGTCACCTGCGCGGATTCACAAAGAAACCGGGAGAGAGAGAGAGAAAGAAAGGACAATTTTCTTTGTGAAATGCTCTGTATCTGTCACCGGATTCACGGCTGGAACATTTATCATAATCTTGATTAAAGCTAAAAGGGTTATTTTCCAGCTCCGGAACATTTCCCCTGTCCCAGAAAGATTTCATCTCCCCCCCCGTATTCGCCACACTTAACACGTCTGGACTGAGCGTCGGGCGCCTTCGCGGCTGCTTGATGATGAATGAAAGTGTTCAGCATGGGTGTGCCGGGCTGCCATCACGTCGAGGCCAATCAGGCTGATTGTCTTGTACGCCGAGGAGCAGAGGCGCGCGTCATCGCTAAGGGCAAAACGACAGTGGACGCTCAGAACCTTCCAGTTTACACGCTCGTGATGATTTTGTATTCTCGGGCCCGCGCGCGCGTCTCTTCCCGCGCCAGACAATCTCGACGCCGTCGTCGGGCGTCACGAGTGCCTCGTTAAATCATCGCCGCGTCTTGAGTGTCCGCAGCCTTGGAGGGCTACTGCCGGCTCCTCTTCGACGTCCCCGTTGTGCGGCTTTTGTGCCGGCTTTAAAAGAAGAAGAGCCACTTGTGGAGACGGCGCTTCGCAGGAGATGTTTCGGAAATTAGTCGCAGCCTCGCGGGGAGGTGATTTTTCTTCCCCTCCCAGCGCGACGCGCATCAAAACCACCCGTTGAGGCTTTGCGCGAAACTTTAAATGCCACGCGCGGATCACTTACGAGCGGATCGGGGCTGAAGTTAGAATTAACGCCGGTATTGGAAGTTGCTTGAATTGGCAGGCAGGCGGGAAAATAGACACAGTGTAGGAGTAACAGAGTACAGGAAGTGCCAGTGACGAGCTATCCAGCGTTGGCCTCGGGATGACCTTTGACTCGGCGACCCTTTCGCATTTTCTCCTACGCACATCTCCGCAGCCAGTCCACCTTATCCTTTATTCCTCTCTCACTCCGGCTCTCTCCATCGCTGCTTTCCTGGCCAGAGACCTTTTGAATGGTTGAGTGGGCTGTAGCAGCACAGTAGATCATGGTAATGTATTCAGCCAGAGGGGCTTGGAGTGTTACTGCCTTAAAACACCCCGGCTCTGTCCGGCGGTAGAGAAAGAAGACAGATGAGGCCAAGATTCCAATTATTTTCTCCGCGCGTTGACCTCGATTCACTTTATCAATGCTGAACAATGTGTAGCTTTCTTTTCCCCCCACATGGCCTAAAGGACTTGATGTCCTGTTGTGTGTGTGTGTGTGTGTGTATAGACTCTGTTTTGTTTGGCGATAACGCAGGAAATTTGTTTTCATTGTGATGCGCCGGAGACGGAGAGCAGGAAGACGAGCCGTTGTGTAACGTCGCGACTGTACATCGTCACGTTCCGCTAAGGCGGAGTGGTAGAAAATAATCTCTCGATTCAGTGGAGCGTCTGGAAAAAATCCTGTAATCCTCGTAAATCCTTTGTAGTGTAAAAAAGAAAGCGGTGCACGTTAATAAAGAGAACTTAATATACATATACAGGGAGGCAGGAGCCGTGCCAAAAGTGTTGTTTGACATGCAGCCGTTTTGGGGGAACCCAGACATCCACATTCGCTTTATCAGATCCCACAACGCCCCGTTTCACCCATCGCTGTTTACTCGCTCGTCGCCTTGGATTTACGCGCGCCGCACTCGCTGCCGCGGTCGCCTGACGGACCGTCCGACGCGATGGCGGCAGTTTTCTGTACTGACGGGATTCAGCGAAGGAACGGATTTATTTAAGAAGAAGAAGAAGGAGGAGGAGTAAGAGGAGAGAAAGTGAGGACAGTGTGTCAGAAGAAAAAAAAAAACAAAAAAAAAAACCTCACAGTATCCATCTCAGGCGGAGCAGATGGTAGTCAGAGCCGAGTAGTTGACTTGCAAATGCCTCGTCGTTCCAACGTGACTGTCACGAGGACGCCCCGCCGGAGCATCTGGGCCTGTCTGTATAACGTGTCGCCATGCCAACGGCGAGGACGTCGCTCCCGTGTCTAACTTCAGTTGAACTCGTTCATCCGTTAAATCCATCCACCCATTCAAAACTCTCAGAGCGATCTCGAGAACACAGTGGGTAAAAATTACATTCATTTATTCCTGCGTTAAAACGGAAAACGGGTGAATTCACACATTAATCGCTCGCTGTATTCTCTAGAAGGTTGCGCCGTGAACAACAGCGTTATCACGCGAGTTATTTTCTTTCAGAACTTTTCGAGCGACGCTCTTCAAAGTCCGCTCGTCACCTCCGGCTTGCAGCCAAGTGACGCCCATGCATATACACAACCTAAAACTCAAAAGTGTGTCAGCAGTCCTATCCTGCTCTCGCTATCTATTTTTAAAAGGACTCGTGTTCTCGCTCCTCTCGTGCACTTGCTTGCCGCAGAGTGAGAAGAGATGTTACAAGACCAGGGGAGCGTCGAGGCTGCAGACTGCTGCAAGTGCTTTGCTGTTTGTGTCTCTGTAGGAAGCAGAGTGGAGGACGTATAGCAGAGCTGCAGCTGCTTCAAAGGTACATAAGGAAAGGGGAACATGCCCCGATACCGATGCCTGGGCTTTGTGTGTCTGTCGATACCCGATACCGATCCAGTACCGTTGTTGAATTAATAATAAACTGTATACCTTCCACCTTATACCTTCCCTCCACCGTGTGGAAGAGACTAAAGGCACCAGACTTTCCTAACTGAGACAAAATAATCCAACAGTTAGCAAACATTGTAAACATGTAAAAAAAAAAAAAAAATATTTGAATTCTTGTTTATTTGTTATTCAAAAAAACAATTGTGCATTCAAATCTAAAACAGAATGTAATCAAACTTCTTCAATTAAAATAGATAAAATGTAATTGTCGCTGTGGGACGTGCTGCGACGGAGGATCTGTTCACTTTTCCGATCCCCGATCCAGCTATTCGGTCAATATCGGGGCCGATATCCGATCTTAATATCGGATCGGTGCACCCCTAGAAAGAGGTCAGAACTCTGCTGCTGCAGTGGCCTCGCTACATGTCGCTCGTCCTGATTGCACGACAAAAAAAAACATGCCATGTGCAGCTAATGCCGTTTTGAAGAAAATGAAACCGCCGACTATTTCGATCGCAAACAATATTTAATTTGTTCATTTTTCATATAAAGATACCAAACATTCGCTTGTTTTTAGCTTCTACGAGTGTTTGGATTTTTCTGCTTTTCTCTACTTTGTATAACTGGTTTGTTGGTCCGTCAAAACAAGACGACGAAACAAAGCGGCTTGTTCACCGCAAGGCTCCGATAGCCAGCGATTTAATTTTAATTTAATTTTTAGAGCGTTGAGTCTGTGATGAGTTCAATGCACAAGTACAAAAATGATTGTATATACATACTGTACACATAAAAAAAAGTGTGCCTAATAGATGTAATAACTGATGTGCGTGTGTGAGATGACGGCTAACAGTCTCCCAACGAAATAACGACGACAATTCACTGATATACGTACACGCATTTAAGATTATATCATAAAGGGAAGGCCCCTATATACAGAAGGTGTCTTTAAACATCTCCAATCAAGAAAATGAAGGTATTTCATAGTGTTTTCTGACATTTAAAGGAACAGTTTGTAGGATTAAGTGGCATCTAGTTGTGCGTTTGCAGCTAACTGAACCACTCATCTCACTCTAAATATGTGAAAGTCCCTCTGTAGAGCGTTTTGTACGTCCTTTCCATCTGTAGGTATAAAAAAAAAAAATCTCCTCCTCAGGGAAGAAAGACACAACTATTCTTAGATTCAGGTGATTATACACTAATGACAACTTTTCCATTTCAGTTCTGCCACTAACTCCTACACACTGCACCTTAAATAGGCCAAACAATTAACATTAATTAAGAAAAAAATTGATAATCAACAGATTAAATGGATGATTAGAATAATTGCTGGTTGCAGCCCGAAGTCACACGCAAGCAAAGTTTCCATCCCCAAAGTTCTCGAGTCATACTTTCTTTCTTTGCACATTTAGTTTCATACAAACGCTTTGCAGTCTGCGTCCGAGAGAAAAGTAAACACAGGGACCAGACCCTCCTTCCACCTCTGCAGTCGCACTCCCGCAACTCACCTTGCACCATGCCGGCGTAACACAATTGGTGTTGCCTCCGCAGAACGAGTTTGCATCGATCTCTCCCCGGGCTTGCTCCCCGAGAAAGCAGACAACAGGTAGGAGAGGCGTGGCAGTCGCTAGCGTTCGCCAGCTTTGATGATATTTACCTCTAATTAAGTTTCTTCCCCAGAGAGCGAGCTGGGAGGGAGTGAGCGGAGATAAAAAAAAAAAAAAAAAAAACCCTCTCCGAGCGGAGTGCTGTGCAGCAAT
>OMLP01014717.1:0-28253 GCA_900302685.1 Spondyliosoma cantharus
AAGAGGGCGGTGACGAGGCCGTGGAGAACCAGGTTCAGCAGGTGGTAGCCCCAGGGACGCAGGCCGTGCAGGGTGTAGTTGAGGCGGAAGGAGAGGGTGCAGAGCGGGCGGAAGGACTTGTGGCTGCCGCTGTGGGTGAGCAGGGTGCCCCAGAAGTCATCATATAGGATGTTGGACCACGGAGTCTCAGGGAGGAGGTCCTGGTTGGTCTTGATGGCTCGGCTAAAAGGAAGAGAAGAAAGGAGAAGTCTTTATTTTCTCTTTATTTTAACATTTTTTGGCCACTTGGTCGGAGCGAAAGCAATAAAAAAAAAACAATCCTATTATCGTCTCTTTAAAGCAGATATTGTCATGGTTTGGGTTTTTGGTTAGTCATTTTTGCTGTTTTATTTTGTAGATTCATCCTCATGTGTCTTTGTGACTTTCCACTTCCTGTTTTTGTCCTTTTCCCGCTCTTTATTTGCGTACACTTGTGATTCATACATTCATTCATTCATTCATTCATTAGTCCCTATTTGACAGTTGTTACCTTGGTGCTTGAGCATTTAGGTCCTCTTTTGCCAAACTCAACAGATATGGGGAAATTGTTTGCCAACTACAGAAGCCCTAAACGGTCATGGGTCAAACACATTATTTTCTCCATTTTACCATGAAACCAAGTTTTAGTTTTTTTTCTCAAGATCCCAAGTTATTCATGTCATTATCACAGAATAACAGGTGTTGTTTTCCTAACATAATGAGATAATTTCCTCAAGATCTTGCGAAAACAAGCTCTTGTTATCCTGAGATAATGAGAAAAATGAACCCATTATCACGAGATACCAAGAAAAGAAAACATTCCCTCTTATTCCTTATAGCTTCATGTCAAATATCCATTATCGCTTCATTTTCTCATGATTTTCTCATGATTTTCTCGACACCTTGAGAAAGTGATCTTGTCACCTCAGGAACACAGCTGTTGTTGCTCCATGATAACAACATAAATCTTGACAAAACAAATAAAAATGTAACTTGTTATCATGGGAAAACTGAGGAAATATTACCTTCAACCCATGACCATAGCAAACAGCTGCTTATTTACACATCCAGCATACATGAAGCAACATTTGTATTCAATTGCAGTCGTGTTTCATGATGCCGAGATGTTAAAAAGAATCAAAACTGTAAAGACGAGGGCCAGAGAACCAAAAACAATGACCTAAAAGTTGTTATAAAGGGGAATTTCACATTATTTCAAACGACGCCTTTCACATACAAGTAGTCCTGTGATATTTGTAATCTAAGAAGCAGACAAAATCCCATTTAATCTCAGTAAAAACATATTGTGACACCAAGTATTTAAACATGAAAATGAATAAAACATTTATTCCTAAAACACGTTACATCTTGACACACGTTGTGCGCAAGGCATCTCTCAGCGTTCCATACTGCTGATCGTCATAAGTGAGATTTAATCGACAAATGCAATAAACAGGGCACAGAGTGCGTAATTAAATATACAGACGGCTGCATTGTTGCTCTCTCACACACACACACACGCAGCATGTACATATGTCACAGGTACCTGCGCCCACACACATGGGCAGGTGGTTTCGCACCCCCGAGGCTGCTGTGGATTCTCGTAATTAGGGGATCATTACTTCATTCGTGCACACGCGCAGACTGCAACAAATGAGGTTCACCACAGGGATCACGGCTGATGAATGGAAGCTCAGAGCAGAGAGGGAGATCCCCATGAATATGTGTAAAAAGATCTCAAATCCAATCTAAAATGAAGCCGGCACAGATATCGCACACCGGCTGTCAATAACAAAAACAGCTAGATTTTTTGTTTTCCCGACTCTGCCGGAAGCAGGTCCCAGGGAGCAAAACTAACAACCAAGAACAAAACAAAGCGAAAAGGAAACCAGTGTTTCCCATACATCTTTAATGTCTGGGGTTCCACAGAGAGTTCACTGTCAGCACTGCAATAAAAGCTTGTATTTTACTCTTCACACAATTTCAAACTTATGTGAACAAACTGAATAGTTGAATCATGATTGTCATTCAGAGAAAAGTAGCTGAATGATGCATTTCTATTAGATTATTTCCTAGATTAAGATTCCTAGGCCTTGTCCACACGTACACAGGTATTTTTGAAAACAGGTTTGTTTTTTTTGTTTTTTTTTAAGATCTCCAATCAGACAGGCGTTCTAGCTCCGTTTCAGAAATATCAACGCACATCCTATACTCATTTATGTACACTTTCTACTGTTGTAAACAAGGAACCTTAAAAAAGACGTCACTGAAACTTGCTTTGGTGCCAGCGGTGACGGCTGTATTGAAGTCTATGGGAGACGCATGGAGGAACAAGCTATAAAACCCAACATATCTACTTCATGTGACCTCTGATGACGAAATGCCTCCAGGAAGTGACGGAACACACTTCAGAGACTATTTTCTTTTCTAAATGATTGACAGGGCCAGTGACCAAATGGGATCGGTCCAACCAAATATCGTTGGCGAGGCTGCAATCACACTGCATACAGGAACCTTTTCTACACAAATTCGAGTCAGGACGACGTGTTGATGAAAAAAACAAATGTGTTGACCGTCTCTCCAAAGTTTGTCATCAGGATTCATACGACGTAGATATGTTGGTCCATGTTTCTGTCCGTCCAGACGTGAGCACTGAAAAGTTACTGAATATCTTCATCGCGGAAGAAGTTTTCCAAAAGCCCAATTTTCAGAAATAGAAATAGCCTTGTACAGTATGTGTGGACAGGACATAAGGCAGCTTGTGGGTTCTGAAAACTATACTTAGATGTAGACAATGCCCCCGGATGTATAAAGAGAAACCCATGACAGAAGAAGACCATGCACCGCAGAGGAGAACGTCAGGAGATAAGATCAGCCAGATCTGCCGCTGTGTGTGCTGACAAGCCAATTACAAGCCGGGAAGGACAGTAAGCAGACTGCCAACGCCTCGTCCTCTCCTCCGATGTCGGCTCACATGTCGTGTTTGCATGTTTGCTGTATCAAAACTTGGGTTACGCTACAATTAATGTCACAAACTTACAAGATTTTGACCTCACTGGCCCTAATGGCAGTCATCTCTCTCAGGGCTCGGTTGCAATTGGCGCGGTTTTCTGAGCTTGAACATGGCGTACACCAGAGAAGGAAAAGGACAGCGACAGGGGGGGTGGGCAGCCGAGGACTTCCTTTGTCTGGAGATTGTAACTCAGAGCTGCGAGCATAAAGGAGAGGGAGGGAGAGAAGTGGGGAGACGGAGCTGCCGGCGTGTACCCAGCATGAGCGCAGGGAAGGTAGACGGGGGAAGGCAAAAACACATTGGACTATGAATCCGGTGTCAAAGCGATAAATTGCTCGATGTGTTAATCCAAACTTCAGTGTTTTTTCCTTTCGAGGCTGCGGCCCTGTCATCGCGTGAGCCGTATAGTAAATTCCTCCATTTCCCAGGATTGTTCTCGGCCAGGCGAAGGCGTGCGTGTGTTTTTCTCAGGCCAAAGTGGAACTCAGCGTGGACCCGATTGCATTACATCACTCCGCGTAAACTGCATTTATAAAATGTTTTAACAGCCCCAGTACGGTGCGGAGCATGAGCCGCTGGTGGGAGGATACGTGAGCAATAAATGTGCTTTAAAAAAGCAGAATTATCAACATTGAAAGTTTTATTAACGCTGTAAGTTACACGAGCGTCCTGACTACAATCTCGCATTACCACACTGAAACAAAATAAGCAGAATGTCCACTTAAATCTGCATTCGCGTCTGTGTTTTTTCCACTTTTCTGACCCCCCCCCCACCCCTCGGGCAAAAAAAAACAGCACACTATCAAAACCCAAACATGGCCGGGTTCACCACTGGGCCCGGCTCCCTCGCGTCCCCCTCGGCTCGGATCCCAATACTCTCCGGTGATAAATAATTTAAATATTCAAATCAGCAGCCAACCACTCATCTCCCTCCCTGCTCCTGCCCGCCACTGGAGGATGAAAAGAATGCATTAGCCACGAGGGGTTTGAGAGGAAAAGCACTGTGTGTGTGTGTGTGTGTGTGTGTGTGTGTGTGTGGGGTAAATAGATACATGTGAAGGTGTCCGTCTTTGTGTCCCCCGAGTGTGCGCACATGTGTGAGAGTGCGCGCTGACGGCTTCATTGAGGCCCGTCGCCGCTGCAGCCGTGCAGATAGAGTGGTCTCCCGTAGTGATCGCTCTTGCAGAGGGGGGTCTTTTGTATTCAGTCACCGTATGTGGGGCAGGCGGGCAGGCGGGCTGTGGGGCACTCTATTCACAATCCTCAAAGTACAGGACGGGTTCACTCTTTTCAATTTCCTTCCTTTTTTTAAAGGGGGGGAGGTAAAATCGAAAGGATTTCCACCAGAGCCTGAAAAGACACATTATAGGTAAGGGGTGAGGATTTTTTTTTTTTTGGTAATAGGTTGAGGTCTTCTTTCACCTGTCTGCTGCTTTTTAGTTGAGGAGAAAATTGGCCGTCTTTCAGTGTTTGGGTATGTGTCTTTTCAATATGCAAATGCAGCACTCCACCACCTCCCCAACAGTGACCTCACCAGCACTGATTTGCTTTTTTTTTTTCTCTTTTTTTTTTTTCTCATGTGCCGCGGCCGCTCACAGTAAACACCATAGGCCTCTTTAGGGAGAGCGGGGGAAAATACATTAAAAAATATAAAGAGCTAACTGACGTCTTCCGAGTAAAAAAGCCGTTCCTCATTATTACACTGCGTCCATCACAAAGGAGGAGATGTGGACAAAGAAAGAAGGAGAAGTTACTGAAGGGTTTTTTTTTTTCTTTCAAAGATGATTTCATGAGTTTGTGTGGGAGGGATAGAAATAATTGCTTTTTCCCAAAATTGGAGCGTAATCTACTGGCAAACAATGCAACAGTTTGTAATATTTATTGTGCAGCAACGATGAAAACATTTGGCACATCCTAATCTGTCAGGATACTGTTTTAATTAAAAATATTCAGTTTTTGTGTGCAGCAAAAAAAAGGCAATAAAAATGCACAGATTTAGCACAGATTTGGGTTGAGTCACTGACACATACTGTTAATCGCGTCTTAAAACAGGCGTCTTTATGGAAAACTGAAATTAAAAGGTGCCACTTGAAGGTTTCTTGTACACAAAATGTTGTTTACATTTAGTGTTTTTCAGCAGAACAGATTATCCATGTTGTATGCATTTTCCTTTTCATAAAACATTTGCCAATCCATTTTTTTCGCCTGTTGGCTAGCTTGCAGTATGTCATGGTTTGAGCTTTTGGTTCAGTTACTTCCTGTTTTATTTTGTAAGTCCCCTCCTCATGCGTCACGTTTTGCTTTGCACTTCCTGTCTTTGTCTTTTTCTTGCCTTCTTCTTTTCACCTGTGCTTCATATGCTAGTTAGTCCCTAATGTGTTTTTCCCTCATTTAAGTTCATCACTACGACATTTCCTGGGTCGACAACAGCCTTGAACAAACCAGATACTGGCTCTTCTGCCCTCTAGCCACCCTGGGGAAGGGTGAGGTGAGGAATATTCAACTGGTTGCGACCTACCACTAAATCCTACACACTGGACCTTTAAAGGCATATTCAAATCTATCTACATTTCGGATGTCTCTCTCATCGGTGCAGTTTTAATAAAAGTCTTTCTTGCCTCTTTGCCGAATGCATGAAGCTATTTACTCAGTGCTGCAGCCACAGTTTCAATCACTCCTGCCCTGCTGATCCTCTCTGAACAACTCTCATGAGGGCGGAGGGGCGTCGGAGAGATCTCTATCTCTCTCTCGGCTAAAAGCCTAAAAATCCCCAGAGTCCGACCCTACATCCTGTAAAAAACAGTTGTTTCCTCGATTGCATCTTCACGAAGTTCAGTTTACACATTTCCGATGACGAGTTTGTGCGCACACTGCTGCACATTATTCTCTCTGCCACTCTGTTGTCCGACTGAATAAACCGACCGTAGGTTTATATGTTTCTATGAGCTCCAAACAGCAATATTAACTGCACTGCAAAAACACCACACTTGAGTCTCTTTTAAATATTTGGGCTCTGGTCCAGCCTGTCCGTCTGCAGCGTGTGCGCTGGCCTGCCCGCTCCACTGTAATAAACATCTGCAGTATAAACTGCTGCCATCACTTAACATAATTTGGACTGAATTACAATCTTTTGTAGCATCCTCCTGCTTCCTCGTGGCAGTAATGAGATGGATTAGCCAATCATCATGAAAAAAAGTGCCTTTAATGGATTCTGGCCTGGACGTTATTTCATAGATATCACCACCTCTTTGTTCATTTTCCTTCATTTCTCTCTTCCATTTGCTGCCATTGTGTCTCTTTAGTTAGAATTTCTTTAGTTAATGTCATCATCATCGTCTAACTCCCCCAACTTGTCACCTTTACTTTCTTCCTCTCTGCTCCTTTATCGCTCAGATCTTTCTACTCCGCCTTAATAAATCCTCCGAGCCGATTTGCTTTAGCAACTGAGTCCTTCTCAATACCCCTTGTCTGGGCCAGGATTTATTAAATGTCAATCTTTTTGCAGAGCAATCTGAGAATTAATTAAACATGCAGACAGAAGAGCTGCTGCAGACAGGCCTATTCACACAATGCTAATCTCAGGCTGGCGCTCCGCTGAAGTAAACACGCCACTGATGCTGCCGGCTTTGTGCAGGAGTAACAGGAACGCAGATGATTAAGAGTCCGTGAGAAGAAAAGGCCTCCGCGCCGAAGGTACAATGCAAACCTGTATCACAGCAGCACAGAGGAAAATGTGTTGAGCCGCGCGATTACAGAGCTGCCACCTTTATAAACAAGTGAAATATGCCTGCATCAACACGTATTTGAACATTTTGTTCATCAAAAGTTAAGGAAAATAGTCACAGAGGGCTTTTCAAAAACAGAGTTAAAGATGCAGCATGCGAGATATGGCCACCTCTCAAAGGTAGCTCCAGAACTATGGGGGGAAGCATCACCGCTAACTGTTGCTCACTTTGCTGTTGCTTACTTTGGTTTAGCGACCAGCTGACCTTTGCTAATTAGCTCAGTCAGCCATACATACATGTTTGGACCCCAACCTCAGATCACGGGGGCCGTCAGGCGTTTGGTAATAAAGCTCATGGTGCGTTCATGCTGCTGTAATTTATCAGAAAAAACTTTGGTTTTTGAATTTGTTTTAAATGTCTGCTCCAGTGTAGAATCAGCTGGTGTATTGTTCATCATATCCATGCTGGATTCTGTTTTGGTTGGTGAGTGCAGTGAATGTGGGTCATAGTAGCAGCTACACTGTAAGCACTGAATCAGTGGTGGGTGGACATGTATCACAGTGCGTTCTGGGATAGGACCATTGTTTTGGACTGCTGAGCAAGGATTTCATCATACTTCTGTCACAACTGTCTATTTTTTGCCTAAGAAAGCCCAAAACAGCAGCATGGAGGGGCCTTTAAACTACATATTCTTTTGTTTTCAGCTTCTCCAATGTCAGGGTTTGATGCTTTTTTTGTGTCCTATATCATTGCAAACTTAAATATTTTACACATTTGGACAATTTGTTCAGACGAAACAAATTGAAAACATATTTTAGACATTTTTTCTGATATTTTCTTGACTGATAATGAATAATGAAAATCTCAGGCTTGTGAGAGTCGACCAATCAGAGCAGACTGGCCTTTTTCGGGAGGCGGAGTGTTCAGACTGAGAGACATTTTCATTTCCAAAATAAAAGCATTCACCTGAAAACGAGCCTTGTATGGGACCTTTTAAGGCCACCTATCAGTCCTTGTGCTCTTCTGATTTATCGTTTAATAATTACGCTTCCACTGACCCCTGATTAAGTTAAGGACAAATGCTTGATGATTTACTGACAATAAATCAAACGGATTGATTTTGGCATCACGTTTTTTCTGAGCTCAAACAAAACAATTTGCATTGAAAGACGAGGCTCTCACCGCCACCTACACGTAGGCTATTGATTGCATCTTCATTTACATTCTGCCTCACATTCACCGGCAGCGGGACACGGGGCAGTGTGGGGTGTCAGGGTCCAGATCACCTTCGTGTTAATCCCATACTAACAGGATTAGAAAGTGATCATAGAGTGCACAGAGTTTCTGAGACATACGCTGAGGTCGGGGGTCAAACGCTAATCTGATTAAAGGTTGTGTGTGTGTGTGTGTGCGTGTGCGTGTGTGTGTGTGTGAGCGCTCGGGGGTCCACACTCTTCACACATGTTGAATGACACCATATGCGATCTATACGAAACAGTGTCCTAATTCCATGTGGTGTTACAGTTGGCAGGGAAAACGCCGCTCATGGCTTCGTTCCCAGCGAACGGCGCAGCTGGTTGAGGGTAAAAGAAAAAAAAATAAATCCCATAAATATCACCTCAATGGTCACCCCGGCGGAGGGAGAGCATTGTACCGCACCACATGAGGCGACGGAACACGTGGAGACGGTGATCTGCTGGTTATAATCCCAAGAGGTGCCTACCCATCCATCACAGCGCGAGGGTTGGACGATCATGTGCGAAGCCATTACGCTGGCTGGCCGGGCCTGAGTGATTCACTCATTGGCTGATTATCAGCTGCTATAATCCTGTCAGTATGTGGCCGCAGCGGCGATGGCAGGCAAATGAGGAGATGGTGATGAAGATGAAAGAGCGGCTGAGGGGGAGGAAGACACTAGAGCTACGTTCCTCATCAGTATTCCTCAGAGAAGGACTTTTCATATTCAAATTTAAAATTCTCCCCACTGGACCGTTGTGCATGACGACAGACAAAACGGCTTTAATAGAATATTTCCTTTTTTTTTTTGTATGTTTAGTTTGTATATCTGTAGGCTGAAGGCTCAGGAAGTGAGCATTACGTGTGTGTTTAAACACTGCACTCCAACGACGCCACTGGTAGAACAATACCCTCCAGCCAGAAGTGGCACCGCTGCTTTTCCCACACTCCGTCCCACGCCAAACTGGCACGAAGTAGGGGAGGAGAGGGGGAAAATGCATAAATGTCCAGATAGCATTCATAAAACTCTGTCATGCTGCCAGCGGCCTAGCTGTGAAAGATTTACGCCCATGAAGGCTCTTCCTTTTTTTCCTGGTACGTACGACGAAGTTTGACATTCATTTGGCAGATTTTTTATATCCAGCTCAGACGCAATTATTTCTTTCTCAGCCTCATTTGAAATGTTTGAACAGTGATAAACGGCTGCTGGATGGCGTTCAGCATAGCACTGATGAGGTGAAAGAAAGACAAAAAAAAAACTGGCATCATTTTCGTCTTTTTTATATACACATAAAATAATAAAATAATAAAATAAACCAGATACACAGGATGAAACTTACTTTGTATTCAAGGCACTAACCTACATTTTTTTTTCCCCCCTCCCCTCCCCTCCCCGCTCCTCTCGTGCTCCTGCTCAGTTCACTGGATCCATCTTTTCATTGATTAAAAATAGCCCATCCTGCAGCTCCAAGCATTTTTCCCAAGGGTGCACAATAACCAGCCAGAAGTTTGGTGGAATGAAAGGGGCCGGATAAATGACTTATTTTAACACTTGCATGCAGAGATTAGCGTGAAGGCGCAGACAAACACAGCACACACAGCAGCCTATTTAAGACTTGTTAGCTTGTACAGTAAATGTTCATATTTACAGTATATGTGTTGCTCACAGATGCGTGCAGTCGACGTATGTTTACTCTGAGAAAATGTGCATGTATTCGTTCTCGCTTGAGCACACTATGGTGGCTTATGGAAATCAACAGTCTGTACGGTATGTGGTTAATCTTACACAAATATTTGTTTACATCCCTTGAGCACAGACACGTAATCGAGTAAACACGGCCTATGACGCATGTTGACAAAGAGTGGCACACACATAGACACAGGGCTGGGTACTGCTGACATTTCAACCAATACGTTTCCAATACCGGTACCTGGAATTCAGACACTTTTGTTTTGGTAACTCTCTCTGTAATAACAGTTGGCAAATATAAGATGACACATCATTACATCAGCATTTCTTTAAAAGAGGAAGCTGTTCAAAGACCCAATAGCCGCTGGACAAACTGTATTTACTCTGTGCAGCCTGCTAACGTTAGCATTCAACCACTTCCTAGCTAACGTTACTGTCTGATAACATCTGGCGCGTTTTCACTTTCTGGCTTAGATACATTTTCACATTTAAGAATTAACTCGTGCCTTTTCCTTTTGCAACGTGTCACACTATCTGACTGGGGAGCTGGGGAGACGCTCGCTGCTAACTAATAGAAGCTAACAGGTTACGAAATGTGTTGTTTTCACTTTTCATTTGCTAATCGATCAGGAAGCAGTGAAATGATAAAAAAAAAAATTGTCAGGTTTCCTACATTTATAGGACTTGCAAGCTGGAACACAGCAGTGCACAATTTGTAGCCCAGCCTGAGGAAAATGGCCGCCATGTAAATATAGTCTATAGTACTTGCCCATAAATACTATGCACTACACACACACACATCACAAACTGATTTAGCGAACTAAACAGCATGTTGTTAAGGATTTTCGGACACAGCCAGTCGCTGAGTTTTGGCTAACGCTAGTAAAAATGATAAGATAACATCAATAAAGACAGTGGAAAGAGCCCAGTAATCTCCAGTACCAACTTCTCCAGCTAGCTAATCAATTACCTCATGATAACGATGAAGATGTCGATGCCTCACTTAAGGTTTCATCGTCTCTCCAATACGTGCTAGCTAACATCAGCTGCGGGTGCTGCGAGGAACTGGTCGTTAAGGCAGTCAAACAATAGCCACACTTTCCACATCTTTAATATTTAGTCTTTGACCAGGTGTTTCCTCAGGTAAGACGTGCTGCCACGGTCAGCTTTGTATTTTAAGTTACGAAAGTACAGAGTTCGGCATCCATGAACCAAAAAAACTATATTAAACATGCAGCAATGCTCCAAAAAAGCAAATAAAACACTTCTCAACTTGATTAAAGACTGGGGATAATTGCAAACTTTATGTTTCAGTCACATCAATATCTGACAATCTAACAAAGTCCAACAAAGTCACAGGGCCTTTAAGTATTCATGACTCTAATTGGTGTGATCAAAAGACTTCAGGATAGTTCCTCCTCATCACTGGAGTCCAGCTGTTTTAGCTTCATCATCAAGCCGCGACCCAACAGTCAACTCAGACCTGATTAAGATAAAGTCTCCTCTCCATACTCAGTCTCTCCAAGCAGCCAATCAGGAGTAACAGATTTCTTCCGGGGGCTCCGAGCTTCAAAGAGGCTGAAACAGCCTGAGCAAAGCGTCAGGAAGTTGGCTGTCTCTCTTTTGTCAGGCCAAGGACTTGCTTTCATGTCCCCTGTGAAGCCGGTTTCCTGATTAGCAGAAACGCCAAAATACACCAGGGTCAACCAATTGTACATAACATGGATGTGCGTCTAGGACATATACACTGATTGATGAATAAATAATAGTGTGCCTGCTTACATGTTCATTACTGAACATCAAAGGTCGCCTCACTTGCCATCCTACGAGCTGTTTACAGGATATTAGCCTCAGCAGCATCGACTCTGAGCCAGTGAGTTTGGCAGCAAGAAGCCAAATCAATCATTAAATGGAGCGTATTGAAGACACCCAGTGTTGTATTTGGAACCTATAACAATTGTTGACTCACATCACAAGTCCAAAATATAATGCAGCTTCTAATAGATATTACAGATCTAAATATTTGCCGTGATTCAACTTCTATAGATACTTTGAAATTGGAGAACATTGGCAGAATGGGGGCACGCACCCAGCAGAGCCTTTATCATGTGCATCTTGTCAGGTGCAGGAAGAGTTTTTCAAACAAAGGGAGAGAACTCCTCCATCATCTGTTGACTGGTTCAAGTCTGAGCTCCAAACTCATTTTGTTTAATCCCCACCGATGTCTACATGATATATCGAAGCAGGTGCAGAGTTGCCAGGTCTGCTATTATAAGGATATGCAACATTATACGTTTTCAGCTGAAATAAGGTCAAGCAACTTAACTACAGGGATATGATAATAACATTACATTCATGTTTTCTAGGCAGGGATAAAGAGGGGAAAGTGAAGGGAAAGAAAAAAAAGATGGTTAGGAAAGTGCATATTTATAATTGCCAGGATTAGAATGGTTTTATTAGCCGCTGGGCTGGTTCGAGTTGGTTTTGCTTGGCCATTGGGCTGGTTTTGTCCCCCAGACCTGGCAACCCTGACCAGCTGGTGATTAGTTTAGCTTACAAAGGGTTGGAAGCAAACAGCTACTGTAGCTCTTCCCAAAGTTCACACAACAGCTCTAAAAGCCCAACCAGCTAACATGTTAAATCCTATTTATTTAATCTGTACACAAACACAAAAGTAAACACAAGAAGTCGTGTTTTTTTTCCAGGGACTTAACTTATTGCCAAGAAACACTTTCCCACTGCTACCTGTCTTTATGCTAATCTAAGATGACGGCTTCCTGGCTCTAGCTTCAGGCATGACGGTGGAATCTATCATCATTTTGTCTGATCATTGAAAACTGTGTGTGGAGGTTTACACTTCTTGTGGTTAGAAGAAATTATGAACCCCGTCACTGGGGGTGCGACTCCTTCATCTATTTTTCAGCAGATTGATCGCCGAGCCTTTATCTCCATCTAAGCGATTGACTGATCACTTCCCATTAGCTGGGCGCAAAAATTAGAGGTGATCTGACAACAAGCGTCGGCACCGCTGCCGCCTCAGCTAAAAAAAAAACGGAGGGCCGAGCCCACCGCCGAGTCCCCTGAGCGATGGTGTCAATAAAAGGCCGTGATGAATCCTCTGTCTCAGCCGGGAGGAAAGGCTATGGGAAATCAATGGCTAATAAAACTAATGCTTTACTCCCCCGCAGGGTTTAAATGTAGCGGACGCTGTAAAAGAAAAAGACTGGGTTGGGATTTGAGGGGGTCAAAACTCGCATCTCAAAACAGCTGTGGAATTAATTGAGTTTTATAAAGTATGATGAACATGACAGCGGCGGATGTGCAAGAAGTCTTTGTTGCGGCTGCTTGTCGAAGCGTGTTTCGCAAGTTTTTCGAGCGGACCTGCCACATGGGGTGTTTGCGCTATAAATAAATCCAACAGTGTGAATGCAATCAAATCGAGAAAGAAAAAAAACACTCGAGACCGAGGTTTGAGGAGTTTACAGTCCAGTTCAACAGCAAATTACAATTTCACACCTCCATGAACCCCCCAAAAGACCACCAGGAACTTTCCTTCCTGTTTCTCCCTCGTACTTCGAGATAGGAGCTCTTATTGTGAAATTCCATTGTATTTTAAAAAACACCCAATAAATATGCCACATGCCTACAGTATGGTACCGTGCCAAACGGCATTCACAGTGAGTAAAATGTATTTAAATTAGCCAGGAGCAGTGCACGCTGAGAGTTTTATAGGGTTTTCTAAAACTCTTGGCTTCCCCACACATCCAGCTCTTATCAGCAAAACAGCGGCCAACTTCAACACCCTCCATCCAACCAGAAAAACCACCTCCGAGCGTGTACGAGGAAAACAAGCGAGCGGCCAATCAGTCCGTCCAAATTCGGCATGCAGCACGGTCTCGACAGTTGATTACAGCGTCTGACAGTGGACGGGTAATTACGGTGGCCTCCCCGAGTCGCCTGCATCCACAGTGATAAATGCGATGCTTGATTAAAAAAAAAAAAAACACGGACTAAGTGCCGTTCTCTGACTTTGCCAAACAATGCATGAATCACGGCTGTGTGCAGGCGAGGGGGGGATACAATTTAAAATGCCAGACAGATGTTGCCGCGTCCCGGCTCGCTGCGACAGATACAAACATTGTTGCTTCTGCAGGAATTTGAGGAGAATTTATTCGTAATTTGTTGCTTGCCAATTTTACTATCTCAATTAAAACACATAGAAATAAGACAGGGCTGTGACATTATTCAAAATTCCAAATATTATACTATACTATACAGTCAAGGCTGGGAGGGTTACTTAAAAATGTATTCTGATACAGTAATTAATTACCTGTTCAAAATGTAATCAGCAACCTAACCCTATGAATCACAATATTAAGGTAACGCAACTTGATTGCTTTCTTGACGACCCCAAAACCAAACGTATGCAAATAAAAGACGAAAGAAAATAAACATCAATTATTATTAATCTTGTAAGTAATCCCTTTTTTTAGTAGATGTACCTGTAATCTAATTACTTCTTTCTTCTGTACATTTTGAGGAACACAGTTACCTTTTTTGACATCACATGTATTGATCTTGGATCATTATTAATCATTTTGCGTCATCACTGACAGGTGCAAAGTTGCACAATGTAATCAATAAAATGTAGAGTGATTTCAGACAGTCATATTTTAGGGATTGGGGTTCGTTAGTTGGTTGCGTTCAAATAAATTCAAACAAATTCTGTCTTACTTTGTTAGATTCTTTTTGAAAAAGTGAGCAAAGAGCAGTCGTTCTCCTGCCCAAATATTCTGCCGAGGTAACCATGGTTACTATTCCATCCCCAGTTGGATGAATGTCTCACTATCACCAGCATGTGATCATGTATTTCTTCTTTTTTTTTTTAGCACCAGGTACTCCCGTTTTCCCTCGACTCTTTAATTCAGTGAACCTTCTGTTGCTACAATCAATTCCGCTGGCCTACTTCCAGAAAAGCTGCGGGTGTTGGCACAGTGACCTATAAAAAAAAAAAACGTGCACCTCCCGTCACCTGAACTCATCATTATGGAAGCACCCCTTCCACACATGAATTCAAATTTGACTTGACAAAAATACGCCGCCTGGCATCGATTTGTCTGCACAGGGGACAGACGAATGTCGATGGGTCGCAAAGAAGTCACGGCTCGGAACTGCCGATGTTCTCTGCTCACTTTTCACCTTAGTTCAGCTTTATCATTTTGAATGCACTCATGCAGAGCACCAGGTGTGGACACGCTGCATCAACAATACCCACCAGCACCCTCTCCAGGGTGCTGCAGCCCAGTAAATTCAGTGGAATCAACAGCATGGCGGACTTTGGCAAGCTGGGTGGACTGTCCCTTGCCAAGGAAAAAAAGTTTCTTTTCTATAGTCTGCACCAAAGAATTATGTAGCAGACCATGAAAACCACTGAAACTTGAAGTACTGAACTTGTTCTGCTGTAGAGTTGCTCGGAGGAAAGACTACTTTTGCTAAAGGCTAATCAAGAGTGGATATGAAGGGTCCATAGTTTGTGGTACCGGTCTGTTCCGTGGAAACCGAACTTCTGTTCAAACTTCGGAGTTCTATTAGGAAACCGGATCATTTTTGATCTGCTGCGGAGATTATAATGAGGACAACTTCAATTGCTGATGACAAATCACGGAGCCAGCGGAGGATCTGAGTGCTGCAGCACTGCCAAGGGAGCAGCTGGAGAAACAAAGCAGCATTCTGTTTCTGCTCAAAAGCCGTCTGTCTCTGATTAAACAAAAAAAAACACTTTAATGCTCCATCAGAATTAGTTTGTAATCTGATCATGAAATAATTTTTAAAAATGCAGCTAGTTTAAGAATGTAGAGGATTTGTGCCGTTGTGTTGCATGTAAAGAGCGGGCGAGAGTCGTTCAGGAAACAAAACACCCCGCGGTGTCACACTCCGGCTTCTTCCTGCTTTGACCGCTTTCACTGGTCGGATTCGCATGCAGCATTTGTAATGGCCAAGTATGCTGCACTAACCGACCGTACAGCACTGTATCCAATCCGGAATAGGCCTTCCTTTCTTCTGCCGTGACCAGTTGTCACATTCCAGCATTAGGGAGAGAGAAACGGCAGCAATAGAGGGCGACCACCGGGGCCAACCCAAACCAAATCTGTCTTCTTTTCAAGGATCTGCGCTAATTATCTGAGATCTTTTCAAATTCTGATCTGTGATCTGTTGAACACGGCTGGTACAACGAAACCATTTGCCTCAACTCGACTCTCAATGAAGTCATCGGTAAAGCGCAAACCCCATCCATTTGACCCTTAACGTATAGGACAAGGCAAAAGTTGTCGAAAGTGGTTCAAAGGTACTTTTACATTCAGCTGTGAAACACCTGAGCAATACAAATTCTATCAATGGCCTTTCAACTATGACACCAACAGACTTCAGTGCAATAATAAAATATGTCAGATGTATTTCCCTGCAGGAGGTTTAATATAATCCAAGTTTGTCAAACTATCAGCGGGGGTTCCAAAATATATCGCCCTCTTTAAAATGCTGCAGGAAACTCCATTATGAAACCATAAAACGCATCGTATAACATCATAAAAGTACCATATTCCCTTCTGAGATGGACTGCAGGGACAAGCAGACATGATGTCATGCCACAACGTCATGACATTTGTATGGAAGACTGGGTTACAAGTGAGTGTGGCCAAGTTGTTTCTTTTTGTTATTCAATATATACACATAAATCACAGCGAAAGAAAAGCACTGATGGAAAGAAACAGATCACTTCCCCCTCATTTCCACTGTGAAAAAAACAAAAGGACTGACATGAGGCTGTACGCTTAAAGGAGAAGTTCAACAGCCAGTTAGCGTAGCTTAGCATGTCTGAAGGTCACAAAATCCACCCACAAGAGCATCTAAAAGCTCACTTGAAGAGCTGTACCGAATTTTAAACTTGCACAAAAACAGACGGGCAAATGGTCAAGAAATGAACCACTGTATAAAAAAAAAAAAAAAAAAATCACTTGCATTTTTGGATATTGTCTATATGCGGTAAAAATCAGTCTAATAACTGAATTACGTGGCATCAGATAAGCGCAGAGACTTGTGTGCGTGCTAATACCCAATCCAGTATTTTAGGCAGTACTGGAGGTATTTCACTACTTGTATTGCAATTGTAAAAAATCAAATATAAAACAGCAAATTCTCATTAGAACATTTTGTTTATGACACAACTGAAACAAAGCAGATGTAGCATGTTATTAAGTGAGCTTTAGAGATGTCGGTAGACATATTTTGTTACCTTCTGACGGAGCCTGGTTAGCCGTTTCCCCCTGCTAACTTAAATTAGGTAAGCTAATTTAGCTTCATATTAACAGTAAATACATTATAGTGGTATCAATCTGCTCATGTAACTCTCGACAAGAAAGTAAATAAGAATATATTTAGTTAAATTCTAAAGTTAGTTTTTGTACAGCTGCAAAACAAAAGCAGTTGATGCACTGACACTATGCTAAAGCTAGAATGAATTCCCCCATAAAACAGCAAAGCGTGACTTTTTTAACAAATTAAACAAACCAGAAATAACATTTCTATTAAACTATTGCACTTTAAATGTACTGGTAAGCATATTTATCACCTTTGGACAGAGCTAGGCTAGCTGTTTCTCCATTTCCAGTCTTCTGGTTAAGCTAATGTAGCCGTCAACTGGTGGTAGCTTCATATTTACAGTGCAGACATGTCAGACATCAATCTTCTATTGTAATTGTCGGCAAGAAAGTGAATAAACTCATATATCCTAAAAGTTTTCCTGAAACATCTCTACAGCTGCCAAACAAAAACAGTTGATGTACTGATAGCTATGCTAATGACAGCATCCCCTCCATAAAAATAGCAAAGCCTAGGTTTTTGCACATATGAAACGAACTAGAACATGTTAGTCAGTGAGCTTCAGAGGTGCTTTTGGGCATATTTTGTTACCGTTGGTCAGAAACAAGCTAGCTCCTTCCAGGTATCTAGCCTTTGTGCTAAGCTAACTTAACTAGCTACTGGTTGAAGCTTCATATTTACGGTAAAAGACATGACAGTGGTCTAAATTCTCTCATCTCGCTCTCTACAAATAGAAAATAAGCTTAAAATATCCAAAACTTTTCTTCTAAAATGCTACACTAATGATAGCGTGCGTTCCATATGTCTGTGTGCATCAAAGAGAAAAGAAAAATACACTAGGATAAGTTCATTTCACATTTAGACACTTTTTTTCCCGGTCTGCATGAGGGATGTCACATGTTCCTTGTGTTGATAACGCTCACTGAGTAGATCCTGCTGGTCCTAGCAGGGGGAAACGAGAGAGGCTGCAGTGTGTGGATTAAATTGTCGTTGTCAGCCACCTCTGTAATGGATTGACTGGATGTGGTATCACGGTAATGAGCAAGCCTTGGGGGAAAATGTCTGTGTGGATTTTGTGATGTCGTGCACAGTGTGGTGGATGAGCTGTCACCGCCGCACTCTGTAGTGACCCCTAATCTGTCGGCTGTCCATGTCTACAGAGCACAGATACCAATCTACAGCAGGACAGCGTCTTTGGAAGTTCAAATTCACATGAAAAAGACTGATTAATTACCCGGGATACTGGATTTCTTTCCGGCAGGGGGCAACCAATCAAAGTATTGACAGAGTCCAAGCTCCCCGCGGCGTGTCTCTTATCAAAATGAAAGTGCAAAATGCATCACAGCGCCTGTGTAAACTATCAAAAGCAAAACATGCATAATTCAGTGACCTTCAGTACAGTCCACCAGATAAAAAGATGAAAATAGTAAATTGAAGGCATGAACCGTGAAGGAGATAAAACTGTGGTGTGGTAGATTCCCACCAAAATGCATCAAAAATAAATGAAAGTGTTGTCATAGCTCATCAGGAAAGCACAGTAACAATACAGCCCCTTCCCATATCCACTGATCCATGAATATCAACAAAATTACATTCTGCGGAAAAGAGAAATACGGTGGCTGGTTTATCTCGAGCTGACTGAGGCAGGAAAACAGCAGTTATCTAATGCAGATTTCTCCCATTTATCAAGGCTCACTTCCTCTGGGGCTTTCTGAGAGTCAGAACTGCCATGTTTACGTAACCAGCCATTCACCTTATCTCCAGCGAGCTCAGAGTACCTGAAAAAACCAGCCACTGATCCCATCGCGAGCCTAACTCTGCAGAAATGAGGAGCTCAAGCCAGCCTCCGTGAGATGGGCGAGCGGACGATTGAGCAATGCTTAAAAGGGCAGTCCATCAAGATGGGGAAATTGGTTTAAATGTTTCCCGGCCCTGTGTAGAAAATTAAGGAGGATAGTTAACTTGAAGGATGATGTGTTTTATGGTTCTAAACACGGGATAATTACCTTCCAGTCGAGCCAAGAGTGAGTGAGCTGGTGCTTTTGATTGGGCTGGAAATGATGCACCACAGAACCAAAAACTGCAGCTATATGGTGAAGCAGGAAATTACAATTTCAAATCCAACTCAAACCATGCAGATTCTCTCCATTTTGTAAATTTTTTTCCCACAACAGTTGCCAATTCCTTCTATTTCTATATATAATAATCACTATCATCTCTCCTCACTCCTCTAAATAGCCTCCCATTGTGCCACAATGAGGAGAACCTCTAAACAACACAGTTGCACTGGGACCTCCACACTTCCTCTATCTGTATTATCAAGTGCGGTTCTGCGCTTTTAGGCGCTTATCAGGAGGAAACAGGAAAAGGAGAAAGGCTATCTGCCTCCGCAGTGTAAATCATGTGGATGGGAATGAGAAATGAACACACTTGATTCCTTCTAAACATTTATAAATGTGGACTGATGACAAAAGATTTATGTTATATGGAAAGTTGAAACTTTATTAATTGTTTTATACATGTAGAAATTAAGATAGGGTCAGACATTCAAAGATACATTACTAAAATCAGGACTCAAGATTAATGTCATGCTATTGTCACAAACAAAATGTCTTTGTGATGAGCTGAGATCTTCCCCCGGATGTCTCAAGGACAATTTAGATTTTTGTATCCATGTATAAGCTTCGCTTGGCAAACTAAACTGAGCGCTATCCACAACGGAGTGTGTCTTCTCTTCTCAAGCTTTTGCCACAGTTACTATCACTGGCTGGCTACTTAGCGTAAGAGCTACGAAAATACGGCACGTTTAAATCCAATGGAGGCAGTAAACTCGTTATCGAAAGGGGGAACATCCTACTTGCTCCCAGATAATGCTACATTGTGGAAAAACAAATCTGTGTTGAATTTAGCAGGAGAGGTATTTGTGTTAGCAGCCCGTGGAAAGCAGTGTCCAGAGTATCAGGCTAACAGAGCTAACAGCTACAGAGCTAATAGCCACAGCTAACACAGCTAAAAAGTACTTGCTGAGTATAGTTTGGAGGCAAAAGTACTTGTACAAAAGTTGTAGTGATGCTAACACTTCCAATTAACAACTGAAGATGATAAATAGCAAAGTAAAGACACAAAATTTTGATTTTGGACTGACGGGCTTCTTAGCACAAGACCTACAAAAAATATGATGCATTTAAATCAAAAGGATGCAGTTAAATCATTATCAAAATTGCAAACACATTGTGTTGAAATCGGCAGCAGAGCTCGTTAGCTGTTAGCAGCCGGTGGACAGCAATGTCCTGCGGTGTGTTTGGCTGACGGAGCTAATAGCTGACGGAGCTAATAGCTTCCAGCTAACGGAGCAAAATAAATGTACTGAAGTACTTCAACTGAGCATAGTTGGGAGGTAAAAGTACTTTGGATGGTAAAACTTTACACTAACAACTATAGATGATAACAAAGGTGAAGAGACTACATTTTGATTTTGGGACATTTTGATTCCTCCAGGTTCTATTTCAACAATTCTTCTTCAGAGAGTCTCCGATGTCGTGCTACAAAGACATGGAAGGCAAACGAACCCCAACTGTAGCACACTTGAGCAACAAAGCTTCAAGTATAATCACTTCACTCCCCCCGCATCACAACACCAAACACTATAACTGTGCCCTTGAGTAAAGGTAGCAAAGGGCTGTCATCCGATCTCTCCTGAACCTTAAATCTCTCAAAGCCCTCACACCAAGTCTCTCTCAATCTCCCCTGCTCAGGTTTTTATGAGGTGAGAGGCACAAACCAATTCCCCCCCCCCCCCATCAGGTAATCTAGAGTTGGCCCAGTTCTGACCCAGAAAGACTTATGCATATTCGTATATTTTACAAGAGTTAGCTGGAGTAGCCATGCGTGAAGAAGGGAAAGAGTGTGCGCAGCGTTCAGCCAGGGTTCAGTGCCAAGGTTGCCCAGCTAATGATTCCCTATTGGCTTTGTGAAGCGCCTTGGCACTTATATAATAATTAAGGCACAGCACAGTGTCAGAATGCCATGCTGGGATGAATGGGAGTTTCATCGCAGCCCGCACGGCACAGCGATTTTCACTTCGTCATATTACAGGTATTTGTCGAACAAACTGCTTGTTTTTTTTTACAAAAGAAAAACAGTTATTCCTTACTTGATCTTCAGAAGCAATTCCTCTCAAACTCAGCTAAAAGCTTGGGGGGGGGAAAAAAGATGTTATTGCTTCAGGTGACGATAGAAGCAGGCAGTTTAAGATGTTAGTGCGGCTCGCTTCAAACCAGCTGGTATGTGTGCACTTTATTTGCATACCAAAGTTCAAAGAATCCCAAAGGCTGGAGCTTACATTGAGGTCTTCATTTGCGAATCTTTGAATATGGTAAGTGCCGGCAAGATTAAAGGAGCTATTGAATATTTGGGGTAATATTTTTATTTGCTTTTTTTTTTTTTTGAGAAGGTGGATATCATTGCAGTGTCTGTAGGGTAATAATTATAAAACTACAGCCAACGGCCTGTGAGTTTAGCTTTGCAAACAAGGTGGAAACAGGAAGAATCAGCTGGCTTTGCTCGGGCTGAAGGTCACAAAATTTGCCTAGCAGCCGATACAAAGCTAACGAATTTCCATATTCTACTTTGTGGTGATTTGTTTAAGCCATACAAAAACCAAGGAGGCAAAACAACAGGTTGCCGTTTTAGATTTAGCTCCTTTTTGCTTATTTTAGCATCAAGACTGAAAGCAGCAAGAAACGGCTCAACTAGCTTTGCAACCAGTGGAGTCCTTACTGCTTGCTAGCCATCTCGCAGTGACGACAAGATTCAAGCACTTCACTATGCCAGGCTGCTTGTCTCTAGCTACAGAACATTACCGGGAATGCTAAGCTAGTTGTTCCTCTGCTTCCAGTCTTTATGCTAAGCTAGGCTAATAATCGCCCCCTGGCTCTGGCTCCACTTACTCAGAGATCCGACATGAAAGTAGCATTGGTCTACTTATCTACCTACTCTACGAAAGAGTTTCCCAAAATGTCAAAGAAGCTGTTTTCTTAAAGTTTAACTTATGTCAGCATCGTTCGCCTGCCTGCATGCACCGCTCGACGATCGCACAACCACCATGCATGAAACCAGAGCCTGCTGAGCCTTCAGCTGAGCCCACTGAACTCAGTGCTCTGTTAGACTCAAACACATCGCTGGGCTCAGAGGAGGGGGCTATTTTTTGGGATCCAGCCTCTCGTTTTGATGGTGGAAACTGTCGACATGTTCCAAAAAGTAGGCCAAATCATAACAACCTGCCCCCCAAAAAATGATTTGAACTGTGCAATTAAATGAACAGTAGCCCGATTAGGTGGAGAACCTCCCACTGGCTCCATCGTTTTGATCTACTGACAGCTGTCAGTGCACATGAAACACACGAACACCCTCCACATGCACAAACAAGACCTCAGACTCAGAGGAAAGTCAGAGCTCACTTCAGCGTGTATCCACACTCAGAGCTGCTACGAGCTGTAGTGAAACATGAGCGCTTTGTCAAGTGCAGCAGAAAAAAAAAACACGTTTGATTTTCTGTTCTGACAGCTGTTCTGGGCTCCAGACAAAAAAAAAAAACCTCCACAGTCACTGAAAGATGATACTCAACGGCTATTGATTGCAAAAGGTAGAGAGGGTAACTGCCTGCAATTCGTGTGATCCCAAGCTTGGGTTTGGTTTTGCATTACGCCACAACTGCTGTAAGTTGTCTCAGAAGTCCACCTCGTGGTTTGAAGAGAGAAAGTGGATGCCAGCTTCTAAGTGTAATCCAACGCCACAAAAAGGAGCTTTGCTTACAAAGTGAGTTTAGTGCGCCGAGGGAGAAATTCAACCCCGAGCTGCCGAACACAGTTGTGAGAGGTCTGCGTTAGGGAAGAGCGCGACGGACACGCATGTGGTTAGCCAGATAAGAAACTTGTGAGTTGTTTGCACCCCTTTATCTTTGGTTTGAGGTTGTCATCCTCCCAAATCAAGCACGGGTGTTACTTGACGAACTTACAGCTTTGGCATGTGTATCTTAAAGGGCGCTGGCGAACTTATAAGCCCTGTTGTCCGTGGATACCAGTGTTTTGGGATCCACATATGGTGTGTTTACAGGGAGGGTCGTGGGACTGAGGTTTGGCGGTCATGTCTTGGCAGACGGGCGGGTCGACTGCGGCCCGTGAAGCACAAGGGGCGGCCAAGGGTTAACAGATGCAGCCTCAACCACCGTCGCGCATCGTATGCACCTAATGGAACATGGACGGACATCCTAAAAATAAACAAACCTATTTCTTATCCATGTCTTATGAGAAGTGGTTCCAGAGACTGGGGTGGTATGAAGCACCATAGTTGTTGAGCCGGTCATGAAAGCCTGCTACTGGCAGAGAACAGACGAATTAACCAAAGCTGAAACAAACAGTTGCTCCTGATATTAGCTTTAGGACGTTCTTTCAAGTTGATATCAACTTGACATTCGCATACCATGTCTTGTCTAAATTGTGTCTGAATTACTATTACAAGGCTCCGATATCAAATATTCTGATGATTATTTTCTTTGCGACTATTTTAGTGCATAAAAAGTCCAGAAATAGTGAATTCTTCAAATAAGGTCCAGACCGATTTATTAATCTGAATCTTAAACAAGCAACACTCAATTTACAAAACAATACACAAATGCTGTTAGGTGTTTTACCATCAGGACATGTGACGGTTTAAAAGGGGGTACACCGAGATCAAGGTTTCTAAGTCATACTGGGATTCTTGCAGTTATTTTCTAGCCAGGATGCTAGTGTTAGCCATGTCGCTAACAGTTATACCACAGGGAGACGTGAGGAGAGTTGTCTATTTCCGTTTTATCTACACAAAAAAAAAACATTTTAAAAATTCATCTAGCCAACCACAGATGACAGTGACGGGAGGCGAGGCCAGAGGCACGTTCACGCCTTGAGTCGAGATTATTTCAACCTGCAGAACACAATATCTGGGGTTTAAAGTTTCTTTGTTGTGGAATAGCAGCAGCTAAAGTCACTGGCAAGTGCTGTGGTGATCTGACTGTTTCAAAACACACTGAAGGTTACTGTAGGTGTTACAAAAGATGACTCAGATCAGTTGAAAGCCGGCACCGAGGAAAGTTGTCAAACCGCAAGGACAGAGAAGTGAGAGGAAACCTCAAGTCAAGTTCACGTCGGCTTAGCGCCGCACGTGAAGGAGATTTTGTTTGTTATGACAATACCCCTTCACAAAATGTTTCTGATTAAAAAAACCTGCCCTGTGCGTGCCTCGGTACCCTTTCATTATGAAGAGCAAGCCATGCGAGCTCCTCCGTTTGCCAGAAGACTGTTTTCCCTGCCCCTTTAAGGATTGTGAAGGCTGGAGCACATCCCGGGCGCAACAAGATGGGCTGTTACAGTTCATCCTCTGTCTTCAACACATCCAGCGCCATTTCTTTCCTTAAAAACATCGAACCGGACACTGTTATAAACCAGAGGAGAGCTTCTAATTCACCCCATTCAACATATTGAGTGGGTTTAAGCCTTCATTTGTGGCTTGAGAGCAGTTTCAAAGCCACAACATCTGCAGCGTTGACCACTAAGTGCTTTCGTGAATGAAATGTGCTAGTAATCAAAATGGGACTCTTTGCTGCTGCCTTCCTATTGTTTGACTGATGGCCCCGGCCCCTCCACCACCGCCGAATCCAAGGAGGCTGTGGACTGCAAAAACAAGACATCAATACCAGAACTCCTTTCATGGTCAATAAGTCAAAAAACATGTTTAAAACACACTGGGGTGGTGCATGAGATGGCGAAATCCTCTTCTTTTTTTTTTTCAACCACCAAAACCACATTTTAATGAGGTTTGCCTGTTCCTCCCTGAAAACACATAATCCCTTATGTACGCAAATCTAGCTAAAAGCCTCTTGCCTCGTCTCAAATTACTATTCATAAACACTTTTTTTTTTTTTTTTGGGCGCGAGCATTGTTCGCTTTTAATTCTCTTTCGTGTCTGTGGGCAGCGCTAGTCGTTCCTAACTAAGCTTACACTGAATATTCATCCTGACAGCCAGACACGTGTTTCCCACCTCGGCTGTGTCGCTTACACCTCAGCCGAGGAGATTTCGCTCACTCATTTCATTGGCCTACATCTTCCTCCCCTCAATATTTATCCGCTCCGGGCAACATACTGCAACTTAAACAGCCTCAACACAACTAGGGCACATGTTTTAGATAATTGCCCCACTGGAGGCACAGACATTCCTGGCTTCGTTTACTACAGTAGGCTGAAACCCATCACGGCGAGCCTTGGGAGTGCCAAACCATAAGAGATATCAATTATGAGCAGTTATCAAAAACAGGGACGATTCAGAGATGACACGGCTCCTTTGGACGGAACACAATGCATCAAACGCGCTCCGCTGTTTGCTCCGCCAACAAAAATCAACGTTACAGCCGCATTGTGAACCCGCACCATTAGGTTTTGACTTTTGAGAAGTGTATCTTTATGTTTTAAACAAAAAGCTCACGTGTGTTGGTCAATAGTAGAAGTGACGCGTCATTCAACACATTACTAATCTCTATAAACAGATATCTGTATACGAATGCAGAATCAAGATTTTGGTTGGCTACCGGAAGCGCTACGTGTCCATTAAGAGTCACTTTTGGTTGCATGCAAGGAAAGTAGTTCAAGAGGCTGAACAGAGGACGTTACATTAAAACCTGGGGTTCGTTGTTAGTGATGTAACCGCCTTTTCAATGAGTAACAAGTAACGACAAATTGATTAGATACACTGGTCATGGTACGATAAGTTGGTAGTCAATAGCAAAGACACCAGAAACATCCATCCGCTTGTCCTTTACAGGGTCACGGGAGGGGGGGTTGGAGCCGATCCCAGCCGACATTGGACAAGCCGCCAGTTCATCACAGGGCTGACGTACAGGGACAAACAACCATTCAAGCTCACGGGCAATTTGGAGTGACCAATGGACTTGACTTGCATGTCTTTTGGACCGTGTGAGGAGGCCACAGTACCCGCCCCTGCTGCGAGCCGGTTCATGAACCCAGGACCTTCCTCCCGTGAGGCAACGGCGCCAACCACTGCGCCACCGTGCTGCGCCCCCGAAACCAGAAAAACACCGGCCTCCCGCTTGAAACTGAATTTACTGCTTCTCTTATCTCAGTTGATACAAGCGCGTGGACATTCCTGACCCCGACAATGCTCCTTATTAACCGAGCGTACCTCCACGCGCTCGCTACGTAGAGATTCATGCGTGGAACGACTCGCGGCGACGCGAGGAACAAAAATGAAAGGAAGCTCAAACAGTTCGTTCCATGTTTTTGTTTGAGGCCATGTGGAGGCTTTCAGAGAGGTATTGTTCAAATTTATAGGTGATCCCGGGGGGTTAAACAATGTGCGCAGCATTAACATACATAAAGGCAGTGCTCTGGTTTGAACCGTGATGAAAGGGGCACTTCTTAAAGACAATCCCATATTGATGCATTTATTGGTCAACCTCAGAAACCGAGCTAGAAAAGTAACAGATGTTGCAGCGACCGGTCTTTCTTTCTTCTCCGGCGCCACCGCTCTGTGTCACCTCCGTGTAATTTCTGCGGCCTGTCTAATTGTTTTCGGTTTGAATGGTAAGGACCTTTCAATTACAGAATGAGGCTGAAACTGTGAAGGGAATGTGCCAGTCAGTGAAATCCAAAACCTCACCCGACTCCACCAGACCGAGCCCCCTCGCTCGCTGAAATTGTTTTGCTCTTGAAACAAAGAGGGAAGATGTTTTTCGCGTCAAACCCCAGAGGGACCATAATGCATTTCTGAGTTCGGCACGGCGCCTGTGACATGATCGGGGTCACAGATGTGTTAGGATGCATGACTATGAATGCTGAAAGCCACTTAGGATGCATTTCATTTCGCCATGACGCCTCTTTCGTCTCCTGTCCTTGCTTTATTCTCGGCGTCTACGGACTAACGTTCCTCGTCTTCTCGGTGAAGATATCCATCACTGGGTCCATTCGTCAGAACGTGCTGTTTAAAAGCAATATCACTGAAATGTCCGCGTCATGTGGAGCCTCATTTGTTAAGCTGTCAAAGCCTCGGTGACTGTGAATAATCAGTCCAACAGCCTGTGCAACCACGAACGCATCAGCACTGTGAATACTTCTGGCTTAACCCAAGAAAAAACCAGACCGTAACCCAACAGATCACGTCTTCATTTTTTCCCCCCGGATCAAAAATGGCCTGGCTCAAGTCCTCTCCCAGCTCCTGTAAAACTTAGTCATTTCACACGCAGAGGCTTTTCATCGGGATTACCATTGAGCCAAGAGAGAGAGCGCGCGAGAGAGAGAGAGAGCGCTTGGCCGGGCCCTGAGCAGTGCCCAGGAAAAACACTTGACATGATTGGAAAAGCAGAGAGCGTCCAGAACATCCCCACAACTTGAAGGGGCCTCGACGCGGGACGAGCTATCAGCCTCGCCATCTCGTCTTCCGCGTTCGAGAACCTGCATGTGACATCCAGCCGCAATTTGATTATAGGGTGAAAGGTCGGATAAGATCGTCCCCGGCTTGAAACAAAAAAATTTGTCTACATGCAAGACAATCTTTTTCAGACATCTCCAGACCAGAACGATCACTTCAACCCTCCCCGCACTTCGGTGCTTCCCCTCGCTCGTAACTCTCTTCCAATTCCCGGGGGAAGAGGCCGAGAGCGCGCGGCTCTTGACCCCGAGAGACGACGCCGTTTGATAAACGACCAGAGAAGGTCAGACCTCTGATTGGTATTCAACCTCCTCCATCTGAGGGCGCCGAACCAAAACGCCAACCCGCGTCCCCCAGAGTGCAAATTACCATGGTGACTTTGATAGATGCACGGCGACGGTGGATGCTGAACTTTCACCGAGGGGATGGAGTGCGAGCGTAGGCCGGAGCGGGCGGGGCAAGCGCATGGGCCAATATGTCACCGAGACGCCTTTTTTTTTTTTCTGACAACCTCGCGGTGTCACGGTCACATGTAGAGACGAGGCTGATGGATGAAGAGCCGCTGGGATAGAACTGGAGACGCGGGCAATACGGAGCTCATTTCTTCCAGCGCCCGACGTTTCTCCACTGCATTCACCTCCGCGCACACACTCCGTCTTTCCTCTGACAGAGGGGTCACTGGTGGTGCTGAAAAGTAAAGTGGGGGGGGGGAGATCT
>OMLP01014721.1:0-13191 GCA_900302685.1 Spondyliosoma cantharus
TGGATGGTGGATAGGGGCTGGGGGGGTGGTTGAAGCTCTCTCTCCAGTTCTTACTGCTCCAACTCCAGCTCCCCTCCGCTCGCCTTTTAAATCCCTTCAGCTTTCCCTGCCTGTCAGCACCATCTTAACCCCCACCTTCTGCAGCCCTCCCCTGCCTGAGGCTCTGACGACCTCCTCCCTCCTCCTTCTCCTCACTCTCCTCCTCCTCCCCCCGCCCTTTCAGCAATTAATCCAGCTATTGATCACAGTAAAACTCTAAAAGGCTGGTAGGCTGCGGGCAGACCGGTTAAGGTCTATTCAGGCCGGTGGCTGCACGGGGTCATGCTGCAGATGAAGCAGTGCATCACGGCCAGTGCAGTGGTCCTCTTGTATTTTATTTTCATCTCTGACTCAGACTTTTCTAAACAATTTTGCAGATGATCTGAAGAGAGAAAAAAAATCTCCTTCATAAAACTTAGTTTTGCAACAGGGAAAAGCAAATATTGGCTCTGTGCGGTGTAAAACCTGAAAGTTGAGTTTGCTGTATTTTAGTACAGTTGGTCTATGTATCAGTGAGGGTGCGGGGCTTTTGACAGAATGGAAGATTTTGGCAGAATTCCAGTCATTCTTCAGCTCTTTTTGAGGAATGTTTTAAGACACTGTCCCACATTTTGCTTATTGTTCTTTGCATGCAGGGTCAAGACGGGCCCTCCAACATCTTACAGTAAAGTAAAAGCAGACAGATCACACACAGACATGCGGTGACACTCCTTTGGCGGTGCTCCACTTTGAAATACATTTGTAATGTTGATATAACCTGACTACAGCTAGTGTAGCTCAGCCAGTGTCCAGGGACCAGTTCATAAGCCAGACCACCACCTGTGATAGCTGCTCAGAAACAATGCTAATGTATGTAAGGTCTGACTGCCTGACGTCTGGTAATGGAAAATTCCCCAAGATTCACACACTTCCTTAATGACTCATTGTGCAGGTCTCTGGCTGTTCAGACCCTTTTTATCAAAGGTAACTGGATGAGGATATATGTGTGTCAAGTAAGTGTGCTTCCATGTAAACAAGTGTGAGTTAAATTCTTTGAATCTTAACACTCTTCTCCACTCCAGCAACTATGATTGTAAAAATTCTCAGGGGGGTTTCCACTGTGATTACAGACCAATCGGTGAACCACTGTGCTTTTCCCTGCTCGGTGACACAGTCACCCTCTGTGCTGCACAGGGCTGACGCTGAGGCTGCAGTCCGGGTCCAGGTCTTTGATGTAAGGAGCGAGGCGAGCTGTTTGGGTGTTTGGGCAGGAGCTGGGACAGACGGGGGCAGAGTGTGATGGAGTGATTACTCTCCTCGCTGCTCTCCTGTCTGCCCTGGCATGAATGCCCCTCTTCATCCACCCTAAAAGGCACATTATTGGCTCGAGGAGAGTGGGATATCCTGGCCACTGACCCCAGAGTAGGGGTCAAGGGGAACAGGGGAGGAAGATGAAAGGGAGCGTAATTATGGGCGAAAGACAAAAAGAAACCTTGTCTCCAAACAACTATTTTGGTGGGAAGGGAGGGAGAGGGTAGAGTTGAGGGGGGTACAATTGAGATCAAGACATTTTCCCTGGCAAGTTATGTCCTTATCGTGTCCCCTGCCCCATCATGTGAAGCTGTGGCTGGGTTCTGATTGGCAGAGCCGTGGATCTTATCTGATGACGATTGGCCGAGGCCCGCGGGCACAGGAAGTGACAGCATGGTTCCCACAGTCCCACCCCTGTGAGAAACAGTCAGATCAACTAAGGGAGCGCAGACATCTGTGTGTGTGTGTGTGTGTGTGTGTGTGTGTGTGTGTGTGTGTGTGTGTGTGTATGTGTGTGTGTGTGTGTGTGTGCGTGTGTGTATGTATGTGTGTGTGTGTGTGTGTTAGGTATTCCTTTTTATTCAAACCCCTTATTACTGAGCTGCTGTTGTTGATTTTTAAGTATATGAGGGAGGGTTCCTGCACACCACTAGGACTCTCGGTCTTTGGCCTCTGACCTTGTGGCAGCCTCAGGGTCTGTGTTTGTCTGACCTTAGACGCTCTAACTGGCCAAATGACCATCAGACTGTGTTTTTCAAGCTTATACTCTAGGGATCCATGTTTTGTTGTTTGCTGTTGGGGCTCGGGGCAATAATGTCTGGAGTTTCTATCAGAAATTAGGCTACTTCTTGAGTTGTTCCCAGAATTAAAGAAGGTTATCTGGGCATGAGCCACTGTGGGACACCACTGTGATGGAGAGCTTTCACTGGTGATCTAGGCCAGATCGCAGTTTGGTAATGTGAGGGCTTTGTTTAGGGCCTGTGAATTAGGGAAGTTCCCAGGTTTTGTAGAGTGAAGAAGCATATTGTCATGAGATTTTATAGTAGCTACTAATAGTAAAATGTATTTTTGTTTTGTGTTGTTGGTTATTTGTTTTCTTGTCATGCCATGTGTGTGTTTTTTATGAAATTCCATTGAGGGAAAAGCATTAAAATCTGGAGCCCAACTGATACCAATACATCTGTGCTAGGCCAGTATCCACTGATATTGTCAGACAACTGATATATTGGTCAGGCTCCCTAGCAAACAAGCATATATATGCTGTGGTGTGTGCCATTGATTGATACTATATATGTATGTGGTTTATAGAAACAAGAAATAAATTGCTACAATTAATTTATCTCAGATAAATTAGATTTGCAGGAGTAATTTTGATATCATTGATAGTAACGCATCAAAATGGAGGGATGAGCATGATTAATTTGAACATTGTGATTAGTTGTTTGCTAGTTTTAGTGACCGCACCTCAAAGATGAGCTTAAAACAACATGTATCAATACTAACGTTTTCAGAACCTGTCAACAGAGCCCTTAATAAAAAGAAAATAGTCAAGTCTCTCTTTCCTCCTCTTTGTGTGGATCACAGCCAACACCTGATTAGGGCAGGCCACCTTGGTTATTCCACTGAATCACAGCTGGTTGAACCTCCATTCTGTCTTTGAGTGCTCCCTCCGATCACCTGTTTTGATACAGTCTACCTCAAAGTGTAGCTATTCACATTCACATATCTTTCTGTTTATTTTGTCAGACAAGTTGATGATGACTTATAGATGGTACCTGTTATATATGGGCACAGTTTCTCATGCGCTGATGATTACAGAATTGGTCTGAGGCGACAGAAAGTTATCTGCCTAACATTTGCCAAAAGTTGAGTTTTCCCTGCCCACATTTAAACATGTAGCCATAGTTTTGTAACTTTTTCAGTCTGTGGTTTGTTTTTCAAAAGTTCCCCGAGAGCCAAACCAAGCAAGCCTAGTGTGAACGTAGTTCATGTATCAAAATCTGTGTTGTCAAAGTGACAGCATGCAAGACTCAAAGATACAAACATAGCATTTTCTTTGTTATACAACATTTGATAAGAATGATAACAGCAACACATACATTACCAAGGAAACTATAATAGAAGGAAGGGACGTGACGTTATCATTCCATTTTTTGGTGCCAGCTCTATTGTAGTCAATGATGCATTGACAAGCAGACTAAAACTCAACATATCTATGTGTATAACCTTCGATGAAGAAATGGTTATAAAAAATTACACACTTCAGAGAACAAGCTTATATATATATATTTTCCAAATGGGTGCATTAGTTGATTTACTTTTTTCTCCAAATACCACCTAAACTTGATCATATACATACTTTAAAGTCAGGCAGGTCAAATGGAAATATTCATCCTGGTCCTTTATATTTTGAGCCGCTTTACAATGACTGAAATAGCGAATAATAGCTCATGTTACAGGAATTTCACAAATTCAAATGAAACATTTACAAACTGATAATTAATTGCACTATAAACTGTCCTTAAGCTATAACTAAAAAAAACCCCAAAGGTTTACATGATTGGAATTAGGAACTTGTAGAAACACTATTAACAACAAACCTGATCATCCATGAAAAGTATGAAAGAAAAACAGATCAATGACGATCGGGGCCTTGAGGAACCATTAAACTCAAGTTTGAAGTGAACCCTGCTGTGTTGTTAATAATGCTGAACACAGTGAGTCATTTTAGCACCAATCTGACTGTAATGTACTAATTATAGTAAATTATATTCTGCAGTGATGATTTACTTTGGTCCCACCTGTTGGCGCCTGGATGCTTTGACTGTTGATGATCTCTCTGATTGCAGAGATATGCCTGTGTATCTCTCAGCCGAGAATTAGAATTTTTGTGCATGTGATTGTGCTTGCTTTTTAAGATCATTCACATGCTTCACTTGTGATCTCTCTCAAGTTTTCCTAAATGGATAGCAATCTTACCTATTTGTTACTATAAATCAGGAGTAGATAGGGGATTTGAAAGTGATAAGTCAGGCGTTGAATAGCTGACCACTTGGCAGCATTATCTAACAGTTGACTGATTGACTGGCTGTGGGCTGTGTTTGGAGCTGTTAGGGCATGTTTTGACACCTGTGGGCTTAGGACAGTTTAGATGCCACTTGTGTGTGTGCGTGTGTGTGTGTGTGTGTGTGTGTGTGTGTGTGTGTGTGCGTGCATGCGTGCGTGCGTGTGTGCGTGTGTGTGAAGACTGGTGCTGCGTGCCAAGAGATGGATTTAGGTTCTCGTTGGTGAGCAGAGGCGAGCACTCCCTGCTGGCTGATGGATGGAGATCAGGGAGGTGTGGGGCTCTCCTGCCCACCCAGGGATGACTTTATTGGGGATAGGAGGAGTGCTGCCACAGGCTACTTTACCAGCACAGGACTCAGATTCCTGGCCAAGATTCATGATCGCCCTTTACAGGAATGTGGTCAGGTTGAGGGTACGGTGTGAATGTGTGTGTAGGATCTAGCCTGTGAGCACTCTTTGCATTTATATGTGTTTAAATGTGTGTTGCTACTCTTGCTGATGTGTTCATGCTAGACTGTGGATCTCCCAATACTCTTAAACCTGGATGGAGAGCTGACACTTGAGGATGACTTAGTGGGAGCAATGAAAGGCAGTCGGTGCTCGTCTTGTAAAAAAGTACAAATTTGTGATGAGGGAGAGACGAACCAGCATTAGGAAGGAACATTGGTCTGAGCAGCTTTATTACTGCCAGAGATTTACGCTCTACTTTATTCCCAACTGTCACTCGTAAAAGTAAAGGAGAGGAGAGCAGAAGAGAGGGAGGGGATGATATACTAGCGCGGCCCTATATGATAATCAAACCCAAACAGGAAATCAGTCGAAGGACTTGGCAGAGAGGAGGATGTCATCATGCAGCTGGATGCTCTGATGGGGAACGATATTTCTGTTATTTCTCATTTCACCTTCACTCAATCTGCCCTGAGCCTTTTTGCAACAACAAACCTTTTTCAGTGTTCTATAGAAGGAAATTCAATAAGAAAAACCTTAATAATAATAATAATAATAATAATAATAATAACGTTCCTGACACCCATCACTGGCTGCATTGTGCAATACCATAATTGCTGTATCATTTTTAATTCTTCTCCAACATAAGCATCCCAGTGTCATCCTTCGTGTCATCTTCGGGGGAGATGTCCTCAGGAGATCTCACTCTGAAGAAAAAAAAAAAAGAAATGCTGTGACGACTTGAGGAGGAATTTGAAGAACTGTCCCGAGGAGTGTTTCTGAGAAAACAGATAAGATAAACCGATGCAGGAGTTCAATGAGGCATTCAGGGAGATCAACCCCTGTGATAAACCGAAAGATAGTGAGAGGAGAGGGGAGAGATAGTGCAGGTATGTGTGAGGTAGTCAGATTTAGGAGATGCAGTTGGCAGGTTTTGTGTACAACATTGTTGTTAGATTGTGGTATCTTATTTGAGCGAGTTAGATACACTGAGGTGGTAAGAGTCACTGTGAGCAGTGCTCGAGCATGTGGTAGGGGCTACGTGCTGTTGTTTTGCCATGCTTGGCTATATGGGCCCCACTCTCGGACTGCATTGTAAAATCACATTGATCTGGCCTGACAAGGCGTTGAGTCTTATCCCCGCAGCGCAAGCTTAGGGGTTGACGCCACCGGCTGAGGAGGATAGCAGCAGCGGATAAGATGAGGGAGAGGCGAAGATCCTCTGCCTCATCGGCCGCATTAAGAGATGGGAGGAATCTAAAGTGTAAAATCGGCCTCTTTTGCGATCAGTTGGGATTTAGCGCTGGTTTGTGGCAGTCGGCGCCGGCGCTGAGTTCTCCCTCCTGACAGGGTAATCGCCCAGGGGCTTAGCGCCACAGGAAGAACAATACCTCCCACTTCCTCTCATCTCATCTCACGGATGATCTGGACAAAGTACACGTCCACATCGACCATATCTGCCGGAGCGAAGCAGCCGGGGAGAGACAGGAGGATGACAGACCGAGGCCTGAGAGAACGCTTAGAAGTCCAACATGCTGTCAGTGAGGGGCAGGCATGAAGGAATATTTGTGTTTGTCTTAAGTGTGTGTCTTGTTGTGCTGTGTGTATGAGTTGTGTTCTACTCTGTACACTGTTTGTGCGCGCACAGCGTTATTAGATTACTCACATATTCGTGTGTGTATATTTACAGTATTATAGAAGGAAAGTGTGTACCTGCACGCACAGATAATATGCTCATAAATGTATGTGGAGAAACAGCATGTGAGATCCAGGGGGGTCAGTGCTAATCTGCCTCAGGTTTTAGTATCTAGAATCCCTCCTGTTCCCATTAATAAGCACCCTAAATAAAGCTGTATCTCTGACACATGCAAATGAACCAACGCAGCAGTAAAAAAGATCAAAAGATGAGAAAGGCTGCTATTACAGTAATCTACCTCGGCGGAGATGAGAGGCTTTTATCTGGCCTAAATTAACTGGCTGATCCGCAGTCCGTCATCAGCCATGGGATCAGAAGGCGTCAGGTAGTGCAGCGCTGCACAAATGTGTTTCCAACATGAAAACAGCCGGTGGTCTGCTGTTATCAGCAAGTTATGCACGGGTAAACTCATTTTAAATCTTTCCATTGTCATCCACCTTATTTTTGTTTTGTGACACTTTGTTCCAAAAAAACTTTCATTTGACAGAAACAGTGGATTGCGAAGGGACCATACCTGCAGCTGTTCAGCCTGCCTTCTCACCTATAGTTGACCCATTGACCACTCCTGACATATCCAGGTTTCCTCTGTACCTCTCTGATTCAGGCTGGGCTGCCTGAATTGTAACCTGAGTAAGACTCTCCTCCCCTCTTTCTGTCTGTCCAGGTGCTGGGCTTCACTGACCGTCTAAATCTGTTAAGTACAGTCTCACTCTTCTCTGTCTAGCCCTGTGATAAGAAGCAGAGTTTCCAGTCTCTACCTCACACGTGCATTCTCATATAACCCAGCCATTACTTTGCATCATTGAGGTTTATTTTACCTGATAAGCACACTGAGGGACCATTCTCTCCATAGTAGGTCCTGAGGAGGAGCAGCCACCCTGAAAGAGCTTTTAGCTATCTGAGGTATGGCAACCATTTTTATGACACTGCCTGTTGCACTTAGCAGCTTATTGCCAGGTTCTCATGTCAGGCACGTGCACAGTGGAAAAGTAACCCATTGTGGACACAAAAACAATCTGGGGTAATTATGTGACCATAAAAGGCGGGTCCTCAAAGCAGGGGAGCCATTAGACAGAGAGAGAGAGTTTTTAACATGCATAAATCACACACACACACACACACACACAGACACATAACGTAGCCCTGGGGCGTGACCTCTGCACTGGAGGAGCTGCTAATACGCCCAAATAACTGCCCAACAACTTGGAAACATCGAGTGGCTGACTGCTCAACAATAATGACATCTGCCACGTCCATCCAATTAGCACCACAAATGGCCACAAGGGGTCCTGCCTGCATGTGTCACTGTGCATGTGTGGACGATCCCCATTCATGTTCACAACTTGCTATTTCATTCAAACTTAAGTTCAGCGTGTGAGCTCTTATATATTTTAACTGCATTTAGTGTAGTCTTTGGTGTGTGCATGTTTGTGTTTGTGTGCATGTGTTACCTGTCTCTTTTGGCTGGAAACTGTCACTGTCTCCGTCTAATCGGATTGGGAGGACACCAGCGGCTAATGCAGCCTGCTGCCATCAAGTCGTCCATTTAAAGCAGCGCTGATCTGATTGCTGGAGTTTATTGGAAAATGGAGCGAGCAGGGGCAGTGCCTCCCCCTCCTCCCCCTGCCCGCTCCCCTCACTGTAGCTCTTTTCACTAAGCGAACACTGGGAAGTGCTTCAGCCTTTACCTAGTTAGCACCCTTATCAGTCTCAGCGAGTTTGGGGTCACTTTGGACAAGGACCTAAAGGGAGATGTTTAATGTAATTTCATTGACAGGAAATGGGACTTTGGATGCGATTAGGTACTTGCGGGACAGGTAGGGCAGAAGAGAAGTGCTGTATGGAGTTTGTGTAAAAGCCATTTGATTGTGCAGCTCGTGTCCCTCGTATCATCAGTGGAATCGGCACAGAGTTGCCTGCCAATTCAACCTCAATCAACCTCTCTGTAGGATTAATAGGCTGTTTGTAGGGAGTATTTTTCAGTTGATGTTGATAACCAATAATTACCTGCCTCTAATGGCTGATGCTGACAACCAATAGTTTAATTTTGTATTTAAAAAAAAAAAAATGTAATCTGTAGTTTATGCAAACCTGAGGGCAGAAAGACCTATGCCCAGTCAAAACCAAAGAATTGTGAGAAGATTGAAAATGTTAAAGAACGCAGGAGAAAAGAGCAGCTTGAACTTCCATCTCAGTGCGACTGATGCAGCTGATGATGTTGCCTGCTACTCTGTTTGTCAAGTTGCTGGCGACTGGTTTTAAAACGTAAGGCATGTCAACTATTTCAGCAGCCAATCATATTGCAAGTTGTTGTAACTTTGAACTTGTCTAGTCAGAAATCTTTGGTCTGAACAGTGCTTTGGATGGATGGATGGATGGATGGATGGATGGATGGATGGATAATCTAATAAGGTCTGTTGTTTCAAAACAAAGACTCAAAGACTTTTTCTCTCCTCTCGGAACCCTTGAAAAGATGTATTGTAAATTGCATTTGTGTTGTCTTACTCTGAAACTGTAAAAGAACATCCACACTGGTAATGGCAATGCCAATGTTTGGCTCTATAGTCTACACTGTGGGGCTCTACCCAGCTGGAGCAGTTCAACTCTATGAGCGCTTCTTTTTTTCTTCTTCTTCTTCTTCTTCTTCATCTTTTCTTCTTCTTCTTCTTCTTCTTCTTCTTCATCATTTCTTCTTCTTCTTCTTCTTTTACTTCTACTTCTACTTCTTCTTCTCTGTGTTTATTGGTGGATCGCAAAACCCAGTTTAAAGATGCTTACACCACCTACTTTGTCAGAGTGTGTAGATGCTGCGCTTATGTCAATGAAAGCAGCTTTGCTGCATATTACCAGGTTTATTTTTCGGCTACAATTCCAGCAACATATCGCCCTGATACATATTTTGTGTCCAAATCCGTTTTTTTTTTCTCTCAGAAGAAATACCAAGAGTCAAAGGTGCTCTGTTGTCTCAGTACAAATGTTTTAGACACATTCAGAAAACAAACACACAGCGTGATTGTTTGGTTTTGAGTGAGTGAAAAATTTTTATATGCAGCAGAGATTACACTGACTGAAAATGGAAGTGTTTGGTGGAAAAAAAATGGCACTCCCCAGTGAATTGCATTAAAGTGTGTGAATGTGTGTGCAAACCCCTCACTAATGCCCATCTCCCCCCTTTTCTATGACTTCCTTTGCCCCCCTCCCCTCACCCCTCTCCCGCTTGCGGCCACCGCTCTCCCAGTCTCTGTCGCCCTGCGATCTTATCACACCTCTTCTGATTTCATTTGACCGTCGCCAGCTAATCAGAGGCCAACATCTGGATGGTTCCCATGGCAACCGACAGGACCAAATATTCTGGGCCTTAAAAGGTGGGTCGAGGTCTGGTTGGTTAGAGGTGGTTGTGGAGGTGAGGGGGTGGGCAATGAGAAATGCCCTGAGATTGACAGCTCTGATGGACAGAGCAGAACAGTGGCCTGAATGGCTCTACACTGCCACTGTTTTTGTGTGTGTGGGTGTGTATGTGTTACCTCATTTCCCCTGAGTCCACTGCCCATCCCATGGACCCAGTGGGAAAGGGTGGAGTAGAGGGCTGTTTGTTTGTGAGTCGGTGTATGTGTGAGGGAGAAAGTGTGCAGGGATATAGATGGAGCTATTTTCTAACTGAACCAAAGAGCAGCAGCAACACTGGCTACAGCTTATAAATACATTCATACACACAATAGTTTTTTTTCCAGTAGTGGGAGAGAGGAAGTGCACTGAGCAGTGTATGGACCTCTGTTGCCTCCATATTGAGTCACTAAGAGCTTTACTGCATCACTACAGCCTTATTAATAACCGTACTTATAACAGTAGCTGCTGGTATATGTCTGTAGGTCAGTTTGCTTCCTTGTCCTTAAGATGCAGCTTTGTCATTGATTATCTGAGAGACAAAATCACATGTGATTGATCAGTGGATTGTCTGATCACTTTACCTGTTAATTACTGTCACTGTCCTTCCTGCTCCTCTGGTCCAAGCAGCCTTCCTCACACTGCTCTGCCTCTCTTCTTCATGTATTCATTTACACGGGTCCATTAAAGTTGGGCTCCCCCAGGGCAAGTAAAAACCTCATTTAGCACAGCCTGCTCAGCCAAGACGGGAAACGCCAGACCCCCTCAGCCCTAACTGGATTAAGAGCCAGCCAACGGATGGGCCGCGGGACAGAACTCCCTGGTCCAACCACTTAAGACCACACCACACCAAAACAGAGAAGTGGGATGTGAGGGGAAAAATAGATGAGTTAATACTGTACCATTCAAGTACTATTCAAGTTTCCACCAACTCATACATCACCTGGGGTTCATAGAAATACTTACTATCTTCCTGGACTTTTGGTTAAATTCCTCTGGGCATACAGTCAAAGGCGCTATATTATTTTTTGTTCCCTATTTCAGTTTTTTATTAGCATTTTTAAAGTAAGTAAAGTGAGTAGAGGCAGCTCATGTATGATTGTGAACGATAAACAATCACTGACTTACACAGGAGAAAACATACAATCCATTAAATATTCATAACTAAAGCAGCTACAATCAGAAGGTTAAGTTAGCCACAAAACATCCTCAGGTTCAGTGTTCCTAAATCCTGATTGGTCCGTGTGACATAGTTAATGCTGCGCCTTGCCCACTTCAAATCAGGGAGACGAGCACTGAGAGAAACACAAATACAGACATTTTTCATATGAAATAACCAAGATTTGTGTTTGAACCTCGTCCCTCAAATTAAGAAGTTGATTGAGGAAATAGGTTATAAAAGTATATAAAAAGATAAAGTTTTATATGTATTCAAATAGATTTTAGTTGAAAAAAGAACAGTTGAGATGCTCTAATTTACTGACTCAACAGATAAAGAACTTAGTACTAAGACACAAAAACCCAAAGTTGTGATATTACTAGACAGAATGATTTAATGGCAGATGATTTCAGGGAAGTGCAGTACAACAACATCACAGAAATGAGCACCTGGAAACCCCTTCTTCCTCCTTAGATTTACAAGCCCATTTTTTTTTTTCTTCACATTGTGCTTCCTCATAGACAAAACAATAACAAATAAAAACTGACAGAATTTATAGCCATTTAATCTACGACCTTTTCTTTTAGCTTTAAGTATGCGTAAACCTTACTGGTCTTTACTTTAGAGTCGTCACATTTCAGCTTAACCAAGATCATTTTGTCAATTCATAATGTAATTTATGTATGCATAAAGTAATTCTTTGTTAGCATGTCATGAAAGTGGTGGTAGTACATAACGTACTGACAAGGAATTTTAGTTATTGCAGGCACTTTATTATTTAGCGCAGCAGAATCATGCATTTATATCCAATGTGAGATGGGTGTTACAGAGGATTAAAGCCATTTCAAAGTGTCAAGTTAAGTGTTTGAATGATCACTGTCATAAAAACACTGGTATGTAAGTTCTCATCGTCCCAGCCCTACCTCCCTCCCTACCTCTCTTATCTGGCTCTCTCTTGTGTCACATTTTAAGACTATTCTCTGATGATTTACATGTCTTCTCTAAACAGTCAGACAAAGATCACAGATCTCCCCAGCACAACCCCTAACACCATTATCTCTCTGCTAGATATTAGTCACATGGGACGTTAAAGTGTTTTATTACATGGAAAGAAACTTAGTTTGTTTTTATCCACAATGATTCATTTGTTATTGCTGTTAGTCATCTGAATGTGTGCTATTTGTTTAATAAGAAGAACTAACTTCAACGCTCAGACTTTTTCCTCGCTAAGTGTACCTGATGTTCTCCTTTTGTTGATTCAGCTACACTGTAAACACACTACAGGACTCCTCTGATGGGGGGAGTTAAAGCAAGGTCAGGGCAGCACAGAAAATCGTTTTTAAGACAAAGTTTCAAGGAGGTAAAGGTGGGGTTAAGAGTCGGAGACAGAGACAGGGTGGGACGTTCCTCAGAGATCACAGCATACCAAGAGAAAGGAAGACAGAGATGGCGGGAGGGAGGGAGGCACGTTTTAGTCCTATACTAACAAAAATGTTGTTTGATCTGTCAGAAGCAGTAATTCTCAACAATAAACTGAAGCACAGTTTCATCTCCCTTTTCCTCACTTTCCTTTTAGTGTGATACCTAAATCAATCTTCTCTTGTTCCCTTTCTGCTGTTCTTTTAGAGGTCAGCAGCCTTTGAATTTAGGCACAGTTTACTTTGGGGTGCTTTAATGTGTATGATGATTTCAATTATGGTACTGATTATTGAACTCACTTATCTTGACCAGTTTATAAATTAAGATGTGTCACATTTCACTACCATATGGCAGTGAAATGTGATAGACGCTGAATCAGATCCTATTATATGAATCATATTATCTAATATTGTTTATTACCTAGTAAAAAACAAGTCAGCCCACAACAACTTGGAGCTTCAGCTGACAGTTGAGGGCGTTTCCTCATTGATGCCATGCACTATTGGTCAATTTGAATCAATTTGAAAGAACACATCGTTGCACACCAAAATACATCAGCCATGCCAACAGCAGACTGGCCTTACAAACACTACCGTTAGAGATAATACCCCAGGGAGCCCAGAGGACAGAGTGACTGAGGGCGGGGGAGAAAATGAGAAAAATGGGAGAGAATAGGATGGGGGGGGGGGGG
>OMLP01014725.1:0-14874 GCA_900302685.1 Spondyliosoma cantharus
AGGCGATTGAGTTCACCTTTAATGACGGTGGAGATAGTCTTTCAGCAAGGGGGGGAAATGCCAGAGCTCAGCAGTTTGTTTTGTGTAGCTTTGAGAGCTTCCTGTGTCAGGTTCAGGTTGCCTGTCTCTCTCCCCGGCAGCGGCCCATTGTCTCCGAGCCACAAAAGGAAGGCAGCGCTGGGTTGGGTGATCGACGGAGCGGCTCGGCCCGGTCTCCTCTGCCGCGGCAAACCAAGCCTCCGCAGGGGATTCTTGTGTGGGACTTCAAGGAAATCTCATGACAACACGTTTGCGTGGGTGTGTCCCATTGCAGAATTAATCACCATAACACGCGCACTCACTCGCGCAAAAGTCAAACCTGAAGGAAAGATTTTCAGCTACTCTTCAAGCGTGTTGGACATGTTATATTGCGTGTTTCATTTTATGTGTTGCATGGACTCACGACCCACGTCTCTGGTTTTACTCCAAATATGGAGTCAAATAAGTCAACATAGTTTCAAACTATTAGAAATATATTATATTATTTGAGTTTTGGACATGCAGGAAAGGACAATGTCAGTTTGAAATTTGTCATTATGATTAGGCGCGAGTTTGACTGCAGGATCATGTGGGTTCAGCGGTGTAGCCCCAAACAGACAGGATACTTTATATTAGCTGCAGGGTGTGTGTCTGTGTGTGTGTGTGTGTGTGTCTCTGACAGCCAACTAACACCTATATGATATCATGAAACAAGTTCACCGTCCGTTGGGAAATTATATCTCTCGTTTCGTTTTTGTCCAGGGCTGCAGTGTAGTTTCGATTTTTTTTTGGCTAAAGCTGACCCAAAATATGTGTCGACCGTGATGGATATCTTTCAGCCGAGAGAGAGAGGTCAGAGAGAGGATGAGGCATCGTCTTGTAGCAGCTGAGGAAAAAAAAAAGACTTTGCACACATGCTGCCCATCTCTGAAGAGGCTCGGCCGATCCAGACGCGGGCCAAATGATCCCGAAGGCCTTTTGCTTCGCAGCCAAATTAAATTAAAACAACTTCACTCGGCTGCAAATGAAAAAAAGAAAAAAAAAAAAAAAAAGGAAGTGCTTGAGTGAGTAAGGTCCAGATAGGGGCGAAGTCCCGCTGCTGACCAGAAAGCGAGACAACCCTCCCCCTCCTCCATGTTCTGACTGTGGAACACACACACACACACACACACACACACACACACAGATGTACACAAGCCTCTTCCTCCTTCTGCTTCGCCTTCTCTCTCTCTTGCTCTTTTTCTCACTCCCCCTGGTTCTGAACCTGACATTCCTGCTGGCCCTGTCTCTTTGAAGTGGCTTGTTGGAGCGGGCTCCCATTACAGGGGCCGGGACTGGCGAAAGCCGATCTGTCTGGCTGTGGAGAACGGCCCTGGCCCAGGGGTTAATCAGCAGACCCAGTACACTGCCCACTCTGTCCACACAGGCACTCCGGCACACACATACATACGAATGCAAACACTGCCCACTCTGTCCCCGCAGCGCAGCTGTAACAAGACCAGCCAGATTTGGAGGTTAAGAAAGACAGCCACAGCCCAACCGCTTTGAAGTTGACTGGCAGCCACCAGGATTTGGACTCTTAAAGGAGAGAGCTGGCTGAGGTTCAAAAATATACAGGGTCATGCGGTGTAGAGGAGGGTGTGTGAGTGTGATTGTGTGCTTTGGGGCAGGGGACGGGAAGCTGACTAATCTCTTTTTTAACCCTCTGCTGAATAGTGAGCTCAGGTTGTGAGCTGCGTCTGAGAACATGTGCCTGATCTGAACTGTGTGGATGGTGCACCTGAAACAACCCCAAACCACCAAAGAAGCTGAAGAGCACTTCTGTTAAGAGCCATATATTTGCGAGGAACAATTTCAGTAAATAGGCATATACATTAACCCTTTATTATGAAATAATGAAACCATTAGTTGGGTGCATTTAGCGTAGCCATCATGCATGTTCATATTTAGATTGCTTTTATCTAGACTTAATGCATCAGTGGTGTTATTGTGAGGGAGTCATTCCACAAAATAATCAGTTGGCAATAAACCCTGATAAAGCACAGCAAACAGCCAGTCGACCATCCAATCAAAAAAAAAGTGTAAATTAACAATTTTCTTTCCCCTTAAAACACTCATTATAAAGTCAAGAGCATCATTACTATAATAAAAGCGAGGACAAACCAGAATCAATATGCAAAACCTGATGGTAATTTTCAGGTTTCCCATCAAATGTATTAGTTTCTGATTATGGAAAGCGCATCTTCTGGGGAAGGCATGTCTTCTTAATGACGCCTCAGGAATCATTCCAGTTCCCATTTACTACAGTCTTCATGAGCTAAGCGTTCAAATAGGTAGCTAATGTTACATTTGCTGGCCTCTAAAAGCCATTGAAAACATTTGATACTGCCAGCAGTTTTGCTTTGTTTCCAAGAAACATGCCTTCAGGCCAAGCCAAGTTGATGTCAGTGTAAAACAATCCATAATAAAAGAGACTAAAAAAAAAAAAAAAACCCAAACCCAATCTAAATCACTTCACTTTAAAAGCCTATTTGTGTTCTACTATCCACAGATTCAGGGTGAATATATGGGATCCCTGACAAGCCTGTTCTGTACAATCCACTTATCTCTCTTGTAGCATCTGGGCATGGATGTGATGGAGTGGACGCCATCCAACATGGCACCATGACAAAGTCAACAGTATACTGTGCTCCACACAAGGACGATACCCCCCCGTCTCTCTCTCTCTCTCTCTCTGTCACTGTCTCTCTGTCTCTTTCCACTCTGTCCATTAACTGTGGGTGCAGTGTTGACCCTAATGCCACCGCAAACACAGACAATGACAAGCCGAGAGCACACAACCGTATGCAGGAAATGTGAAACAAAATGAAAAACGGGTTCCGTGCATGTGCTTGTTCCGCTCAGAGGCGGTTGTTTTCCAGTTCTTCTGATCAACTTTTGAAGGACAAGCCGTTGATCATAAATTTTTTTATTATCATTATTCGATAGAACTTGGAGAAATGTTCATGACCCAGTTAATCGAGGGCCTTTTTCGAAAAACTTCACATCAACTTGACAAACGATCTGCAGGTGTCGTCAGCTTTCACGACCACCGCCAGTCGTCTTGTTTTCTGAGTGCGTTAACAGACTTGACCCCCAGATGCACATTAAATGCTCCAGCATGTTCCACTCTGTGTTTATTCAATGCAGACTGTGTGTGTGTGTGTGTGTGTGTGTGTGTGTGTGTGTGTGTAATGCCCAGAGATGAATTTTGCCCCAGAAGTTGGACGTTGTCTGGCGAGTGTTAAGATCATCAGTGTTCTGTCCTGGTCCTCGGGGGGGGCTCTTCATTTGTGTCTTTTGTTTATCAAGATGTTTGAATATTAAAACGGAGCATTTTTCCGGTCGAAGTGAAGCGGCGCTGCGTATCCACACATCTGTACATTTCCATACTGCCTTGTAATTCTGCCTCTCTTTGTCTTAATTTCCTGCTAGATGCATGCCATGAGAGCTATCATTTGCATAAGCGTAAAAAGGTCTTCAGTCTTGGGAACCCCTCCTCCTCTCCCACAGTATTCAGATATTTGTTTGTTTATCCTTCATTTGCATCGGGTGTAAACAGCATTAATGTGATGGTCTGTTGCTGTCGCGCCGGTTTAAATTTACATGTGTCGGATGACAAGTACCCGAAAACAAAGATGCTAATCGCTCCCACTAATCAGCATTCTTGCTCTTCAGCTCTGGCCGATGTCACAATCGGCATCTTTACAGCCCCGCCACTGCACTGTGAGACACTCATCTGCCTCATCAACTATCCACCGCAGTCCCCGACAGGTGCTGGTGACGGTGGTGTTTACACCCTCGATCCCTCCAGCACAAAACTTTAATATTCATGTTGGCCGATAAAGGGAATTACTTCTTGATTGCTTGGAGGAACATTGATACATCTGGCAGATAGAGAGAGGCACCAGTTTGAGGATTCAGATCATGTTTTGTATTTATTTTCTTCCCCGCGCTGAACTTTCTCTGGGAGCAAAGTCTATTAGCGGCAGTCATTCTTATCTCACTTGGCACACATTTGTTCCTCTACAAGCTCAAATGTGTCTTACAATACGCATGACCCTGTGGGGGATTTTAGGAATACAAGCCAATGCCCACAAAAAGAAAAAAAATATGCACACCAGGCAGTCCACGGTGATGGGGATGTACCGTGGGGGGCGTGCAAAACAAGCAGGCATGGGCTGCCACCTGAATCAACCAGACTGGCATCCCACCAATAATGGGCCTATAGGTGCAAGCATCTTATCATGACTCCTATGTGCTTTTTCTTGTCAACATCAATGGACCATAGTAATGACGGCTCTAAAGGTGAAAGTCAGGTGCTGGAGCAGGACTGACCGAGGAATATTTGGGTCAAACACAGGAACTAACCCAGGAGAATAGTCAGCTTTGACTTATTACACTCTCAATCCCCATGCAAGGTTGCAACACCTGGGTTGCAAAATGAAATCGAGTTTGACCCCATTTTAGCTAAATCACAGAAAGAAACAAAAGAATATATATGTATTTTATATGGTGGAGTGTTGTGGATGAACTGAGGAGTCTCACAGCCTGAGGAATGAAGCTGCTCTGCAGTCTGGTTGTACAGCAGTGGTTACTTCTGTATCTTTTGCCAGATGGGAACCGGGTAAACAGACTGTGGCTTTAAAAATAAGTCCTGAGCTTCCTTTCTTTAGAGAAACTGTGAATTGTCATCAATAACTAGTGCAGGAAATAGACGTTGTGATGTTCAGATCTGGTATTTTTTCATGGGTTTTTACTCGTAAATCTTAAAAATGTCTCGGCTGGCTCCTTAGCACCACAATTTTTTTTATTTTTTTCATAGAAGCTGCCACAGACACTACCTGCTACGACAGTACTGTTGTTTGCTCACAACATTGCTGCGGGGGTTGATGTGCGGGACATATCTCTTTTATTTTGAAAGCCTGTCAGACTCTGAAGCAAACAGAGAGAAATGCTGTGAATAACATATCTGTTCTAAAAATCGGTGTGATGTTACTCTCTCTTCTTTTGGGTAGACCAAAAAAATGATTTCATTGCTATTAATAACATTCTCAGCGCTATCCAGTGCATCATCTGTTAAAATGTGTTGAATGGAACTTGGTGTAAAAGACACGGGCCACATATTTGGTATCGAATCGAAGAGGAAGTTGTGTTTTTAGAAGGAAAACTGATTGATTGTCGGTACATTTCTGATTTTGAGAAGATGTACTTAACTTATTCAACTGTGACACAACTGATGTACTTACAAATCATCATCTTAGTGTAGTTTTGTTCCCTAAACCTAACCAAGGTCAACCATTTCACAATGTTCACCACGTGTTTAGGCATGAAAATGTGCTGAATTTAACAAAGCTCTCCATTCACATATACCCACTGTCAAAAAGCTTTCCATCACTTGTATTTCTCAGAGTGCATTATACTCTGCTGCAAACATGGGTGTCATTTCCTTACCAGACGTTGATTGATACAAACTACATATTTCAGCATCATCCAAGTCAAAAATGAAAGTTGAGTGGCATCACCCAGCTGACTGACTGTGTGACTGCCTGACCCGGACCCGCAGGGCATTTTCTACTGACACTGGCATCTCTGGGTAAAGAATGACCCTCATTTCTGTGGACACGGCACTGTGTCCGCTCCCCCGGATCTGGGCGCCCATTCCATTTCATGGTGCATCGCCCCTGCGCGTGATTATGCCGCGCTTTCAGGTGCAGAGGAGGAAATGTTTCGTGAAACTGATGTCCCTGTCAGCGCTGTGCGGCTCTCCCTTCTTCTCCCGAGCATGTCACCTCGCTGATTGGTGAATTACCATTCCGATGTGACGAGCGGGCCCCGCCCCTGTCCCCAGCTCACTGGCCCTGGCAGCAAATGAGGAGCTGCATATGTTACAGAGGCGACGCACTCCTGGCCTCATTTGCATTGGCTGAATGGAAATCAAACGGTTCAGCATTGAGGCAAAGCTGGTAAATAGCGGTGGCGTCAACACATTAAACACACGCATGCACACCCGCCACCACTGTATGCCATATGCCCAAAGGCTGAGAAGCAGGAGGATAACATATTTGCTACCACATATATAAAAGAAGTGATGCTGGGGGATTTTTGTTGTGGTGCTCCTTTAAAATCCCAGAAAAAGATGACATCATTTTTTTATTTCTGCGAGGGCGCCTCTTTCTGATCTACGAGGAGAGAGAAGCTGAACAACGGCCAGAGAGAATATCCATGGCCGAGGAGAAGCAGATGATTTGATTTGGATATGTGTAGTAATTAATTAGTCATTAGTTGATTATTTGGGCAGCTGAGATGACAAAAATGAAATCTCCTCAGCGGTTCTGTGAAATTAACACTCCAACTCTTGCCCACTCGCTTCCGCAGTCCCTCGGTCGCACAGATTTATTTTTAAACCCCGAATCCCACAAGTATTACCTAAAAGTAAAGCCAACGCTAAGCTGATGTTTCTGCAATTATCCAGAGCTTCTCTACACACACACACACACATAGTCCGTCATTGATGTGTGATGTCATCGCTGGCAAAACATTGTGAATGTGATAAAATCAGTTTGCTGCACAGATGCAGACATAAAACATATTGAATTATATTAGTTATTTCACGAGGGCTGCTTTCCTTTATCGACTCCAAGCACACTAGTGAGAGCAGGGTAAGTGGGTGTGCGTGTGTTTTTTTTTTGCACGTGTGTGTGGTAGGTAAGGAGGTTATATATTTCAGGATGTGTGCAGTTATGGTGGCTGAACATGTCCATACACAATCGTTGATGCATGTTTGTGTGTACACTCCACGGTGAGTGCGCGCACGCGCTGTGTGTGTGTGTGTGTGTGTGTGTGTGTGTGTGTGTGTGTGTGTGTCTTGGCAGGACAGTGTGGAGCGCTGGGATTCTCCTTTGGGTCTGTGTTGGTCTATTCTCGACCAGAGACGCTGGCTCAGTAGACTGGAATCCTTCAGGGCACCAGGGACATCTGATTCCCTCACTGCCTAAGCACTGAACTAAATGCTCCTGCATTATTCATGTGTATATCACTTTATTGCTGTGCAAGGTTTTCACTCAAAGTTTCTGCCGCACCATTTACTGCACCTACCCCCTTGACGTTAGCTGACAAACTTTCCCTGTCTCCCTTTCCTTCTCTCTCTCTCTCACTCACTGATACCGTCCTCCACGATGACGACACGATGTTGTCTGAAGAAGTGGTTCCCAGCTGGTTCGGCCGGAAATGTCCACACTCCTCTTTAGTCAGTAAACCGTGGTACACACATTGGTTAATTTAACACTTGTGCAATTTCATTCCGCAAACAGCAAAAAGGCGAAATGAACAGAGTGCAGTTGGCTTTAAAGTCCAGTGAAATAAACAGTGTTTCAACAAGAAAGTGTAATTAGGCCTTGAAAATCAATGACATTAAAGGGAACAGTTAAAGCAATTAGACCTAATTTAGCCTGGAGTTTTTTTTTTTTTTTTTAACAGGATAACATGTTAATTAGCAAAATAATACAGTGAACATGGCAGTGAAGCTGTTGCTCAGGCCAGTCGTTTGTGGTATGTACCACACAAGTAACGATATATGTTTGTCTCTGTTTAGTGGGCGAAAATATGTATTTATTCGGATTAAAAGATCACATGGACGGGTCATACACAGAAAAATGGTAAGAATAGTCATTTTTACACTGGGCAATAAGCCGCCAATTAGCCGCCCTTTTGCCGGCCCAGTCCGCGGTTTTAGACAGAAGGAGGGTTCACTTATTTCCGCCTCCATTGCTATCTAAAACTGAGACGTCAATGTGCCGGCCTCTGCGTGAGATGGCCGGAGGTGTCGATGACGTGCACTGTTGTGCGGGCCACCACCAAGAGTTTTAAAACCAGGAAACAACTGATCACAGCACTCAGTCCATCACTTCATCTGCGGACGTCAAGATGAGCAACTGGAAAGATCCAGGAGATGCTAGTGTCTCCTGGATCTCTGTAGCTGACAGTTAGCAGAGCTGTTTGGTTGTGTCCGCTAGCTGTGAAGCGGCTGGCAAGCTACGAACGGTCGATACTTTCAAATTAAAAGCCCCCCGCTAAGAACCCAGTTCTAAACTCCAACTCCAACTTTGTGCTTCATATCACGTCACATATTTACCCCTACCCCAGCGGCCAAGTGGCGGCTTTTGGAAAAGGAGGAATATTACGGCTCACTTTTAGAAAGACAGGGCGGCACATTGCCCTTACCTTGGAGCAAATGTGCCGCCTTTTCTATCTAAAAAGGGCTAATTTTAGTTTTAAACATTTGAAAACCAAGAACAATTATAAACAGAATATGAAGAAAACATAATTTTGATGTTATGTGAAAGACATCCATGTATGTATGTTTAGGTATCTACTGAAATTAGCATGGTAACCAGCTAGCCATGCCTGTAAAAAAAACATTCTCCCAGCGGTTCAGAGGTCCTGAGCTAGCAGTGTAAACACCATGGGCCTTTATTAAACGGTCTGTGGCTCTTGGTCTGAAATCCATGGTGAAGTGCCTTTAGGGTGTGTCCAGCTCCCTTATGCAAGTTAAATGGCGGATAATCGGTCTGCAACGTAAGGCGGTTTTATTTGGACTCTGAATGAGTCATGGGTGAGTTTTGGGCAGAACATGAATTAAACCAATCGAGTCATCTCCAATCCCCTTTAAGAGCCGGGGACACCAGGACCTGGAGCATACTAAACTGTGGCACTCGTCTCCAGTGTGAGACAGGGATGGTAGTCCCCTAATGCTGGACGCTGTGCCCCGCAATTTCACAATCATCCAACCCAACAACAACTGTTTACCTTCATGATAAATTGTGACCACTGGGCGACGGGGGAAAAATATTAACATCACCACAAAACATTAAATGCTGTCTCTATCTAGCATGTACCATTTTTGTTTACATCCCTTTCCTGCGTATGTTCCTTTCTTGCAACCCATGCTGACTAAATCCAAGTTTACCATAGTCTGTGTTACACATGTGCCCTGCCAGGTTGAGGAGTTAGCTAGCTGTTTTTATTAGCTGTTTGTCTCTCCTATGAACAAGGTTACCTTAAGGGACCAGCATGCCTAGCAAATAACTCTCAAACGACTGATGGTTGTTGAGCCTTTCTGGTTAGGCTACTTGTGTTGTAAAGCTTTTCTGCCATGCTTTTCTGCCTCTGCCATGATAAGGTTTCCATTTATTCTGCAGTGGGTCATGGTAGCGCCGACTCTTGGACTGGGACCCACCAGCTGGTCCACAGCAACCCTCGCCAATATGTGTTGGGTTGCGGTATACTGAATTTTAAAGAAGGAGAGTTAGAGCCAATGCTCTTCCTGTCGGAGCCTCACAATGTAAGGTCATTCCAGTAGATCAGGAGATCTACTTAATCCTCTCCTCGGTTCCCCTTGGTGCAAAACAATGAGCGTGGAGATTTTCCAGTCCTGGCAGCAGATAAACATCCAGGGAAGCAGAGGAAGAGCAGAGCTGACTGGGGAGCTGTTGCCGTGGAGCAGCGTTGAAGATAATGCGGTATGACATGCCGTTTTGATCTGGACTGCTTTAACACAAGACGCTTTAAGCCATACACAGGGAAAATGCAAGTCTGTGCTAATTACCTGAGTGAGTCAGACGTGGAGGGCCAGATAGAGAGGGGGGGAGGATGTTGAGATCAGGCGGCAAAACTTCCACAGCTTCTGCAGTACCGCACAGCCGCCGGCTCTTTCCTTGGTCAACGCGGTGAGGCGCTGGTCCTCACCATGTTGTGGCTGCATATCTGACATGTTTGGTGGCAGTTCGGCTTTGATACGACAACACTCATTTTAGTCATCCACATCTACTCTCCCGCATGCTTCGCTGTGTTCCTCTGACCACTCGCTTTTCAGTCGGATCTGAGCGGGGGTAGAAAAAAAAGAAGAGAAGGGAAATCCCACTGGGGACGTTTCTGACTCATCCAAGTCGTCTGAAGAATTCGCTGTACACGGCTGGCGAGCTAATTGGACCCTTACCGAACCAGAGTCTCCGTCCGCAACGGTGTGTTTGAGATTAACCGCTGATAAGGTGTGACAGCAAGGCCTTTAAAATGTCAAAGCAGGATGCCGGCACAATGCCTAAGCCCACCTTCTCAGAAACGCAGCGTGTGAATTGCGAAATCGCCGCTGATAAATATAATGAACAAGACTCCCTACTTTGCGGAGCTACATCTGAACCGGCTCACTGTCTCTGCTGGGTGTGGAGGCCATAGCTCAAATTGCCTCAGTCAAGGCATCCATGCTCTTTGTGCCCAACAATGGACGGTGACAAAATAGAAAGGACAGCTTTTCTAAAATGTCAGACGGTTGGGGTCCTGCTGAAATATCTCCCCTCTCTCTCCCTCTCTGTCTATCTTGATCGATAAAGCTACCTTTTGACAATGCCGCATGTTGTCACCATGACATTTGGTCACCCTTCTTTTTTCCCTCACCTGGCTCGCTGCTGAATAGGAATATAACAATGAGATTTAATACAGGATCAATAGCTACACTCCAATGATACATTCAGCCGCATAATGAATACTGATGGATGAAAACAAATACCTGCATGGGGAATTTGTATTCCGGGCGGCGTGTCTGTAATAGCCATGCCGATGATGTTTCATTACGGTTTTTCGGGCTTGTGTGTTCTTTCCCTCTACCCATACAATCAAATAAAGGATATACGCATGATTTAATCAAGGATATGGCAGTAACGTCAACCCGACCTCTTGTGTATTTATGAAGGGTGCCGCGCCTGTGTGTGCGCCTGCATCTATGTGATCTCATGCCCATGAATATCGCAACCATTGTTTGCATTTCATTCAACAGATATAGGCTTAGTGCAATATGTATAATAAATACTGAAAATGAATTGATCTTTACCACATGTCGGCGCGTGTATATTGAGTTATGTTCCTGGGGTGTACGTTTGCGGTGTTTGTACTGCACGCATGGATTTGTGACTGGAATATACATGCGTGGTTTATCTGTATTGTTGCATTGAGTCCATATACATGAATTGTTTACTGTACATGGTGAGTACACTGTCAAGTATGTTTATATGATGCATATGAGCCTGAATGCATTCCTGTGCATGTATGGATTGGATACATTTGCCTGCGTGTGTGTTTTAACTTCTATTAATTGGATGTCTGTGTACAACTTCCTGCATTTTCCGCGAGTGCCGATCCAAAACACACCGAGTATCCTCCTGCCTGCTGTTGTTTGATAGTCAGCTCAGTGCATTGTGGTGTTTGGTGTTTGGGCTTTGGGCACCACGTCTGGGCCCCTGCATGACTGACGCCTCGAACGCCCACTGTTTAAACATCTCTCCACGTGTTTCCCTTTTGATCAGCGTCTGCCATTCTTACTGATTTTCCAAATCACTGATGCTTGTCAAAGAATTAATTACCTGGATCGTTGCTCCGCTGACTCCGGCACCAGCTGCGGGGTTCACCAGAGAGACCTCGGCATTCTCCCAGCATTCCCGGCTAATCACCCACGATCCATTTCAAAGTCAACCTGATTGGCCCACTACCCTGAGAATAATGTGGAATTAGACTGCATCCTGACAGTAACAGTTTCATATTTGCATACAGTATACGGCAGATTAGCTTGCAGGAGCCTGCCAGTGGGAGGTGAATATCAGCATCAGCGCCAGTGCTAATGGCAGTTGCCTCCTACAGTTTATTAGATAAGTAATGGTGTAAAGCATTGTGCTAAGCGCACATCCTCACTGTGTTGTTAGCTGATGTGTAGCAGAATGTGTTCATTAACCGTGTGAGAGGAACAATCCAACGTACACACCTTTTCAAGAAGGCGGGAAAGAGAGAGAGCGATGTACCTGAAGTGATCACAGAACTCGTATCTGCATTTTTACGAGTAGATTCTTGTACTTGTGGAATGCGTACTCCTGGATGCCACATAATAAAAAACAACATGTTCGGGATGGGTTTGCCTTCAGGGCGTATCTGGCCATGCAGCTTGCTGTGAGGATGCATAGGCGGAGAGGCTATAAATACACCCAGCCCGCTCCTCGGTTTGTGCGTCGGCCCGTCCGTCTGCCTGCCTGCTGGTGTGTCTGCGGGGTTGCAGCAGCATGACGTCAGCTGGGCTCGGAGCACTCGCTGACCTCTGTCACAGCCAGAGGAGTGCTTGTGCGCTCCAGACAGCCGTGTAGCAGCGCAGACGATGCAGGCAGGGCATAAACACAGAGACCTGAGTGCAGAGGGAGACGCGTTACAACATGTTGCAGTACAGTCAGGGATGGACTATCAGAGAGGAGTGCAGACAGACTGGCTGGTGGAGAGCAGGGCGCTCAAAGATACATGCTGACAGGTTGTACGAAAATGGAAAGCAGCAAGTGAGGAGGAACAATTGATACAACTCTGAGTTGGTCTGTTTAATATGAACACATAGCTGGTAGGCAATGTAAAGGGGGGATGAAGGGGACTGCATCCTCCTTGTGAACTTGCCATCCAATTCTTCATTACTTAGGAGCAGAGTGCAGGAAGAGAAGGGTTGTTCAGTTGAATATGGTCGTTAATGGTATATTTTTATATCAAAACGTGCCATTTCCTCCCGCTTTAAACCTGAAATATTGCCAAAATTGCTGTTTAACCCGTCGTAACCTCTGCCGGCCTGGTCTCGTTCTCACCTCGTCAAATATTGGCATGTGTTGTCTCCGATACCAGAACAGCTTAGCGCGCATGTTCTTTTCAAAATAAAAGCCGGAAGATTGTATATGATGGCAATTTATCGCAACGTTCGATCACGTCTGATATCGGCCAAAACTTCGTTGATGGTGTGTTCCATTTGTGTGGGGAAGTCGGAATTTCCGAGTTCCCAGTTGACAATTTCAACTGAAACTTGGACGCACCCCTCCAACCCCAACCTCAAAATCCAGCATGGCTGCTCCGCCTATCAACAGCTGTGAAAGCTGTAGAATACTGTTTATGAGCTCCTCTGTCTTATTTGTGTCTCATTAAATCAGTCTTACACATAGTTCTGTCCAACTTCTATCAGTGGACATGTTGTTTTTGTGTTTGTGTGCGCAAAATACAGCGTATTCCGACCTTTTCAATTGGACCGCAGTCCAACACACATAATGTCATTCCCAGCCCCGACTTCTAAGGTAAATGGAACACACCATCAATCTGCCTGACTCTTTTCATTTTTATCTGACTGAGGATTGGGCAAGTTAGAATCCATGGCCCTGACCGTGGCTCGGAAACCGAAAGAACCAAAAGAGTCAGTTCGCGTGACCCTGATGGATGAAAGATTCGGGTCCGACCCCCTTGTTTAAAATTAACAAACTGCCTTGGCGCATTACCACATGACCACATTCAAACACATTCAAACACAGAAACAACAACTTAATACAGACTTCCCGTTGGTGTAAAGTCATGACACTTAATAAAGCCACAGAAAGCAGTTGTTTTAATTGCTGTTACAATTAGCCCAGCAAGCTCTGGAGACCGCCTCGGAAACTAACCGACGACAGCCATTGTGACTGTGTGTCATTGTCAGCGTGTGTGTGTGCGTATCTGTCTGTGTGCATTCATTGTAGTCATTACCTAGTTTTCATTCCTAGCCCGCAGCAAAGTAGGAAGTGGCAGTCTTTCATTCTGACAAGTTGTCATTCAGGTGTTTTCTCTTTTTTTCCCCCCCACCTCAGTTTCCCTCAAAGGCTGTCCGACTTGGCTTTCATAATACCTCAGAGGTTTTCCATCACTTTTGTCGCCGACATCAGATAGAGTTTGCGTGTCAACAGGAAGTAAGGCTGTTAGATATGTGTTAATGAATAAACATTACCCGCCTCTAAAGGGCTCTCAAAACGACACAAAGTGCACGTGTTGGCTCTCGACAAAAAAGGGATCCCGCTCATATTTTTCTCTGGCTTTGTAATTCAACACGAGATGAGGAAGTGATTTTGACTCGGGGCCATTTATGACCTTAAACTGGTTTTGAAGAGATTTCTGACACCATTTTCAGCAAATAAGTTCTGTCAGCCTTTCGAGCCATCTCCTTTTAACCTTTCATAATTTTAGCTTGCACATTTTATTTAGTGTCTCATTCCATTATTCAATGTCTCATTCCGTGGCAGGCTCAAAAATTCAGCAGGCCTCCTCGGGCTTATTTTCCACTCCAATCCTATTTCACAGAAACACTGTATTAAAAGCGAGTGCATTTTTTTTTCTGGCTCACAAATAGCCTCGTTTTATTTACAGTATCCCAAATGAAGAATGTGTTTTGCCATATTTACCTGTGGTTGCCTCAGCACTCTGAATTCATTATCTGTCAATTTGGGCAACAGAGAGCGTTTTCACCTCTAAATAAACTCGCAGATGGAAGACATCCATGGAAGCCTTAGGGCCAAATGACAGGCCCAGAGTGCCACGTTTATTCGGTTTGCTGCAAGAGTTTGACCTCCAGTTTGGAAGGCCACTTTAACATTTGGCTGTCCTAATGTTTGGTAACAGGGATCACGGCTGTGTCAAATGTTGCACTTTGCGTGCCCTTGAACTGTAGTTCTCTACTGTTTAATTAATGCCAGTTAGCTGGCAGCGATTAGCCGTCATGACAGGTAGACTCATGTGCCATATTAGTACATATCATCCAAATAACCAAATCTTTGGAAAATGATCTATTTTAACCTTTTTCTCATATCTGTTTTCTCAGTTCTTTTCTGCTGAAAATATTTTGGATGTATTGTTTTGCTGCATGTCCAAGAAAGAACCATATTTTACAAAAATGTCACCGGAAATTAGCGATTTCACATGTGAAAGTCACAATTTTACTATTTTGAAAATAAA
>OMLP01014725.1:18742-40748 GCA_900302685.1 Spondyliosoma cantharus
GCATAGTATCACCTTTTTTTTTTCCTTAACACATACACACGAGACACCTCCGTGCCCTCCCCCTCCAACCATCACCTCCATTGCACCACTCAGACACACACACACACACACACAAACACACATACACACTCGTACACATACACCCCTCAGGCACAGACAGCATCAGACAGAGAAGCAGCAACAGCATCAGCTTGCAATGTGCCATGTGCTATGGTGTGCATGGTTGTACGACTGCCACACCAGTACGCCGAGCGTGCCACGCTGCTGCTCCGGCCGCCGGAGGGGGAAACTCACACGTCTGTGTGGTAAATGTATGTAGCTGCAACGGGAACACTGCAGGGAAATTACTGCATTGTGTAGGACAGCGTTGGGAATGCTCAGTTCTGCCAGGAAAGTCGCGCTCTGGGAATGATGAAGCACTGACGGGATGGCAGTAGGCAGCATGCTGCAGAGAAAACGCTCACTTCCAGAATCAATGTTCCATACCGCCCATACTTATCTGCACTTAGGCTGTTTCACTGTGCGCTGGTAAAATTGCAGCTGTTCCAGTGTTTCCACTCCTTCTCACACACTGCATGTAAGTGGAAGGTTCATACCCAAGTCGTCAAGGTAAAACAGTTTTGATCGGTATCAAGGGGCCTTGCACTTTCCAATCTCTGAGCCCATTCCAAAGTCAAAAGCATACATAACAGTTTTGCAGCGGGCTGACATCAGGTTTCATATTTAGGCTGGTGTGTGTGTGCTGTGTGTGTGTAAGCACAACTGAGGTAATTCTAACACTCTCATGTTTAAACCTTGTGTGAGTGTGTGTGTGAGAGAGAGAGAGAGAGAGAGAGACAGAGAGAGAGAGAGAAAGCTGGTAGCGTCAGTGGTGTCAGGTTCGCGTTTGCTTCAGGTCTCAGCGGGGGCGGACATTGAGAAAAAGTGCAGCTAGTTTACCTGACACACTCCTTATTCCCTTCCCCACCTCCTGGGAGCATCCACACCACAGCCTTTTTTGTTTTGTTTGGTTTAGTTTTGTCTTGCTTTCTCATTTGAACCTCTGCCAAATGGGACGAGGCCAGAGGAAACTGCCACATTCCTGCCCCGAGACGCCCTTCTCTTTCACTACTGGCTGCTACAGCGGCAGTCACAACCTCTTGCTCTCCCATTCACTCGCTTGTTCTCGCTTTCATTCTCATTCTCTCTGTCTTTTCACTTTCAGATCAAGTGCGTGCACACACACACACGCCGCCCCACACACACACACTCCCCCCCCCCCTCCTTGTCTCATTCCCTCCCCTCACAAAGCACACTACCGTATTCGCCGCGCAATATGCAACTTTGGATTGCAAAACAGGTAGAAAAATGAGACATTCTGTAGCACAGGCGTCTCATTAGAAATATATATTCAAGTCATCCCGGGCGCAGCTTTCAAACACGGAGAGACGTGGAGGGGAGGGAGAGTGCGCGAGAGACAGACAGAAAGAGAGAGGAAAGATTAATGTAAATCTCAAAATAAGGAAGGCATTAATATTTCATTAGTGCCTCTTTTTTCTCGCTGAGTGACAGAGGAGAGGAGATAGTGGCTGATTTAATGATTTTAGAGTCTCTTCCTTTCATTCTCTCCCTGCCTCCCTTCCCCTCCGATGTCGCCGCCTCCCCCAGTTTCCCAGTCAGCAGATGGGCTTAGCCTCATTTTTTTTATGAATTCCTCACAGACCCAGCTGCACATAATTACAGTCAATTCTGCCTTATCTCTCAAATTAAAAAGATTAGATTATTTGTGAAAGAAATGTATGCAGCTCCTCTCGACTGATAGTGGGCACTAGACTACATAGCCAGGTTATATGCATTATTATACCCCCGCACACACGCACACTCACTTTAGCCCACAGTGTGCAGATATCGACTTCATTTCAATACAGATACTACCTCAACGTACATTATTATCTTCAGTAAACTATCTGTTTTGAAAGAATATCACAATCATGTTTTCAGCTTTTTTTTTTTTTCTTCCAGAAACCCACCGCGGTTACGGAGAAGTAGTGTCTGTATCAAAGACTCAGCTATGAATCAGCACTGAAGACGCACAACTTTGAACCTTTGCCGGACTGATTTCATATCAGCATTGTAGATTGCCTTTTGCTTGTGCTCCGATAAGATACAGCGAGGTGTTCTCAGGCGCTGTTCAGCACGGCTGTTGTGTTTTTTTGTATTGCATAGAGGGTGTTTCTCCAGCTTTTCAAAAATACGCAAAAGCACATGACACAGTCACAAACATACGATGTCACAAATATCTGACACCTTCATTTAAACGTTTTGGTACGAGCGCCACTGGGGCGAAGGTATGAATGAGCTTTTAATCAAATGTTGAATCAAACGGGCTGCGATGCGGAACGATACATCAATCCGCCCGTCAATCGATCTCCTACAGTAATGTTGTTTGATTAGTCTGCTCTGGCTTCCAGCAGAAACAGTCATTGCTGAGTGGGAATGCAATATAATCCAGATTTCCCTCGAGCCACCCGAGGGATTAGTTTACTCACTATCACCCCCAGCATTGCCAATTGATCGGCTGATTGAGAGCACATTCATTCCAGGTCATGTACTGTATTCAGCCCACAAGCAGTGGAAATGTTCTTCAAATCTGCATGGATCGCACTGTTTCACTGGCAAACCTAACACTGTGGGTATCGATTGCGTTTCTTTGAAAACACAAAGACTTGCACGTCTCTCTCCGTGTTGTATCTTTTAAGGGAAAAATGACTAAAACAAGCTGATGCAGCTGACTATCTCTGGATCGATTTTGTCGTCTGATGGATGGAGTTTGTAAATGTATTGTGTTCTGATGTTCAACGATCATTTAAGGAGGATTACAGCGCAGGTTTCTCTGGGCCAACAGTTACTCCCGGTCTTCCCCAAAGCAGTGCAGGGGGCCTAGGCAGAACAACAGAAATAACAAAATACAGGGTAGTAGGGCAAACAGCTGGATCTGCTCTTCTCCTGCTGCAGCGTCATCCGGTAGCGGTGTGTCGGAGTGTGGTGCAGGACCCAGGCGGAATGGCTTGTGTAGTTTGTAACAATGTAGGGACCTTTATTTGGCCTTTATTCTGAAAAAGACTATATTCCTATGAGGCTGTTTACGTCGCTAACGAAAATGAGTATTCGATTACATTGACATTTACTTGCAGCGGTGCATACCTGGATTAACAAACACAGCCTCCCTCTTATATCCGTTTAACCACCATCTTGAAAAGGTGTGTGTTCTTTCTGGTCATATCGAAGTCTATTATAACGTTTAAAAAGTAGGTGTGTTGCTCCTTTCTGACCAGAAATGTGGGCTTTCCTTTTGCACGTTTTCTGAATGTGCGGTATCCACCATCTTCCTAGCCCCCCCCTGCTTTGCGAGAATAATGTGTGTGACCTCTGGTGCGTCCCGTCACTTCCTGTAACCATAACCAGCATTTTCTACGGTAACGGGACAACAATTTGTTGGATTCCCTACGTTTGTACGACTTTCAACCTGGAACACAACAGTATGACATTTGAACTTCCCGCCTTGAGCCTGACGTCAGAGAAAAATAGCCGCTCCGTGAATATGGTCTGTGGCCGACGTTGTGTCAGTTATTCTGATCATGCATGTTTCCGACTTGAGCTCCGTAGACCACCGGAAGTATGTCCCTTAATCATTTCCCCAGTGTCCAAGGAATGCTCCTCAAACCCAAATAGTATTGGCCTATCCAACATGTCTTAATCGCTACATTCGCTGTTTACATGACCCGTAAAGAAAAAAGTCTGAATTGTGTCATATTCAGAAAAAACAACAGTAGAATATTAATGTACATGTAAACTTAGCTCACTGGCATTTGGCAGTGGCCCTCATCCGAAGGAACTTAACAATGCTGCTCAGTAATCACGAGTGAGACGCGACCATCACATCAAGTGGAGAGACACACTTGGCAGCAATCAGATCTTTCCAGTGATTAGCTGACCATCAGTGCAGCGAGCAGACTTGTATAATGAGCTAACAAGCCTCGACTCATTCTCTAAATTAAATAGCACACGGGAGGAAGTCGTATTTTCCGCTGCTGTGCGATGCAATACTAGGAGAGAACAGCAAAATGAAAAAAAGTCAAACTCCCCTGTTGCCCTCTAAAGTGAGAGTTAGAGCATCAAAAGTCGTGGTCCTCCGTTAGAGGACTATAGCTGGTGTTTATTGACCCGTGTAGAACTTCTGTATAGAAACAAGACAATATTTTCCTCAGATGTTCTGTAACCGAAGACTTTCTGACTGACAGAGCTTGTGGTTCAGGATGCTTCCGGCGGCGCTTCTGTCACCCTTAATCACGGCGTGTGATTGGACAAAGACACTCATTAAGTAAAGCGGAGTCAAAACACATGTTTGTCCTTCAAAATCCGCATCCCTAATCGGCCAGTGTCATTACGCACCGATTAAAATCGCTGTCTTAAGTGCTCTTGGAGATATTTGATTGAACCCTTTGATGGTTGTGTTAGCGGATTGTTGATTAAGGCCCACGTGTGTTACTTTTTGAGGTGTGTTTCTATGAAAATCTGCTTTGCCCTCGTCCCCCTTTTATTACAGTATTTGGCCATCCTGGAGACATTGTTTTGTTATTGATCATTAGTCAGTTTCACGAGGGGAAAGCACCATCAATAGAGGTGACTTTGGCACTTAAACTGTCACGGGGGAAGTGTAATGAAATAAGCCCTTTAATGGTCGAGACATCACAGAGGTCTGTGTGATCAGGAGCGCTCCGTTGCGTAGGATATACAGCTTGTTGAGGATCGGCATATTTCAAAATGACACCTTTTCATTCCGTTCTAACGCAACCATTACACAATGACTATAAACTGGACTTTTTTCCGCTCCAACGTGATTATAATCATCATTATTTTGTAATTAAAAATCAACTTGCTGGTAATGTTGCGACATAAAACCCGAGCCATTGTCGCACGGCGCGATGAGTTCAAGTGTTTCAGATGGAACTGTTTCACCAATTTTATCTGAGCTGGAGAGGACACAGATGGAATAGTGTATAGCATCGACGTTAGCCGAGGCTTCGCTGTGCAAGCATTTGTTTCTTACTGGTTGATGTCTGTGAAGACAGTCATGCTGTGCCGTGTTTAGTCTAAGCAGACAGTCATGTGGAGTTGGGGAGAATTTCCCTATTCAAGCAGGGAACAGTGAGTACACTTTACATTACCATGTGTCTCTGTGAGGTGGTGTGTGTGTACGTGTGTGCGTGTGTGTGTGTATGCACGAAAGATGTTTCAACTCAGACGACTAGACTCTCTCGCTGAGTAAAGTAAAGTCCCGAACTTCACTACAGCTGTACTGAGGTCCAAGAGAACAGTGTTCAATGGAGCCACGTCCACTTCTCCCAACCTCTGTACAGTCGCTCACACACACCCACGACCACAAACAGACGCTTCACTCACACTGTCTGTCCCACCATCAGCTAAACAGATGTGCTCGGTCACAAGATTTCACAGTCAGCTCCCTCAGTGGGAAACGTATCATCGATTAAAAAAAAAAAAAAAAAATTCAAGGAAATAAACACATCTCTGTAGGGAGGAAACAGGCCAAACTGAACATTTAGGAGATTCATTTTTCTTCAGTTGAGCAGGATGTTTGAGTTATCTGGGAGCCAGAAGGTTGTTGTAATGATGAGACTGTCAGCTGAAAGCTATGAAAACATGGGGGAAAGGATACTTTTCCATGTGCAAAGAACATTTCATGCTTTGCTTATCTGGGATGGAAGGAGAGGATGGACTTTGCAAAGGAAAACAATGACGTTAAGTGCTTCAAATTTCCAGCTTTATGAATGGAGGCTTTGTGATAAATGCTGTGTTAGAACTTTTCTTTCACAACATTATGCACTGCTGCTAAAATGGTTTATAGACATCACTGTGTTTTACAATATTTGCACCAAAATGTGTTCATATTTGCATGTTTCTAATGCAATTACACATGCTCAAATAGATGATCGACTCATTTACCACTTCCAGGTTGCTGTTTTTTTCAGATTTTTCACATTTAACGTCATCAAACTGCCCTCTCGGATGCCCCCGTGGTGGATAAAACATGATAAAGCGCCCTCTGGGTTGCCCTTCCAGTGGACAAAATGTGATAAAGTGGCCTCTGTTCGCTATAAATCTTTCACAACTGTTCGAACCCTGGTGCTCCCCCTCCCGCCCTGCATACATGTGGTGCCCCGGCCCCTCAAACATCCTGAGTCTGCCCCTTCATTTGACCCCCCTAATAAATACTGATTTCCTACTGCAGAAAAAACTTTGTACTTGTGTGCACAATGGTCACAACGTCTCGTTAATGTGTTTAACATGAAATCTCTTGAATGCAGGCTTTTTCAGCACCATAAGTCACGCTCGTCACCCTCTCCACAATGGGCTATAATGTTCGGACAGCACAATCGTCACATCCCGATGAATTATGGGAAGCGATGTAAATAGAAAAAGTCTTTTAATCGAATGTTTATTTCTGTTAATGAAATGTCTCCCCCATTATCTGGCTCCCTTATGATCCATATGTTAATGTCTAATATGGAACTATTTATCTGTTCAATTTGCCCTCTCTCTCTCTCTCTCTCGCTCTTTCCATCTCTCTTATCTAAAATTGTGCTGTAAATTTGGCACTGTGAATGATTATGCTTATCGTCCTGCCCGTAGACCTCATATTGAAATTTTGTGGCATGATTAGCCTATTTATCTATATAATTGGATTGGAGTGTGTGTGCATGTGTGAACGCGTCTGATTTAAGGGACCAAGAGAAATAAATACAGGGGAAATATGGCCGGCGCAATTGTGTCTCAGATTAATACCATTTGCATACAATCAATAGTTTCACCCTTGAATTTTTTTTTTATTTTTTTTTTTTATGGAGTCTAATCAAGTTATACTGGCCTATGAGATTATTGAAAAGAAAACAACCTCGGGCATGGTGTAAAATGAGACAACATAGAATTTACTATGCTAGGGATTAGTGTCATGAGACCAGGGAGATTTGCACAGGCAAAATGTGAACACTGAAACACAATGCGTTACAATGGTTTCCGGCATGGTGTAATTCATGCAAACATCCCTAGGCTATTTATACCACTCCACTAGAATCTAATTGTGTCCAATATATAATCCAACTAAGAGTTACAGTGGCAGGGGTTCAAGTCCTGTCGAACATGAATATTTAAGAGGTGCGGCGTCGAGGACAAGTGCGACACTTCGGCACGTGCAGGCGTTCGAGCAGAGCGGGCACTATTATGTTGTGTAATTTGTGTGTTTGCAACAAAGCGGGCACACGCTGAAGTGTTTAGGAAAAATAGATTCATTGCAAATAAATTACATCATTGGCTTTTTCGTGTATGTGTGCGTTTATTTGTGTGGCCTCCGCACACTCGCCAGGGTGTGGTCTGAGAGGCACGGCTAACGTGAAATTATGTTCTTCTTAGCTTTTTTTTCAGTAGCACAAGCACACACACACACACACACGCACACACAGACACACTCTCTCTCATACTGTTTGGGAACACTAAGTAAAGGAATTTCATTACCCCCTCCAAAATTGATTGGGTAATGTTTTTTCTGAAATCAATAGCGCCTCACTCAGTCCGCTAATTGGATTACTTGTTTTTGCTCAAGGATGTCCAAATACCAAGGTAATGTGAATTGTTTATGAAATTATTACCTTGAAAGTAGAGGCTAATGTCAGAGACTAATGCACCCCGTCCCTCGCAAAACCTAAGATGCTTTCACAAAACACTCACAATAATAATATAGGTCGAGCTGCTGCTGGCTGGGAAATGCCAGTAACTGGGATATTAATAGCCTTAATACTAATCATTAATGAAGCTGTCCTTATTGAGGCTGCTATGAGGACACGCTTGCCGAGTGTTTATTAATCAGGGAATAATAAGTAATCCGTGAACATTAATGGAAATGGATGAGACTAATGGATGACGCCCGCTCTCTCCTACACTTAAGCCTCCGACTTCATTACTGACAGGCAGATTAGTGGAAGGGAGAAAGTGCATCGCAGACTCCACCTGTTAGCGTGCGCGCCCACGCGAACACGCGCACTCTTTCTTTCCCCCTTTTGTGACAACATGATGGAACACTGTTCACTGCTCATTTGCTCTTCAGCAGACTATATGTAATTAACAGCATCCTCTCAGAGAGAAGCTGCTGAGAATAAAAATGAACAGACATAAAATAAATTATCTGGCAAGGTTGGCTACTTTCGATGCCTGCAGTCTTATTATGACATTTTTCACCGATGCCCTCGCTGCTCCAGAAGCCGTGCTCTCCCCTTTTTCCTGCGTCCGCTGTGTGGCTGCTGGATGGATTTTTTTTCCCTCATCCTCTTTCACCGACCATGACGGCTGCAGTCCCTCACTTCACACTAGCTGTTGCAGCACAAAGTTAATTTCACCCAGACCCTGAAATGTCCTTTAACCATACTCCATGAGCACATCCCCGCGCCTCATCATACATCATCTGGATCTAATGTAGATGGGGGGAATTCTATAATACATCCCCAACTGTTCAGATTGCGTATAGCTATCACATCAAGCAAAGGGTTAAGCACTTAGGAGAGACATGACAATACAAAGGTCTCCTTGCTGCACTATAACATGCTCTGTGAAAGTGATAAGAGTGTCTGATCATGCATCCCAGCATTCTATATCAGTCGCTCCATAATGGATCCCCCCAATGACTCCTTGTGGCTGCATTATTTAGATGGAATAAAACGCCGGAAGGAAGGGAGGAAGGAAGCTGGGATTCAGTGTTTCATAAACCGTGATCTCCTAAATGTTGACTGGAGCCTGTAACAATGGCTGTAGCTGCATTTGTACACCGCCTAGGGGGTTATTAGGGTGAAAGACGACCAGGGGTATTTATTTTTGTTGATGTTAGTGTGTGTGGTGACAGAGAAAAGAGCGGAAGAGGTGACAGACACCTAAGGTGTCTGGTGCCTCTTGTAAAGCCTGACTTGTTCAGACCATAACAAAGAAGGGAATGGTACGGTAACATTTTTAATACATTGTTTATTAAGGATTACACAAACTAAGTAGTGTATAGTGGGTGAAGTCAGCAGTGTGGGTGTTGGGGGCTATTAAACTGTAGGTTATAACATAAACCAAACACAAACCAAGTTGGGTGCCTGAAGGTCACCAGCCTTCCATCAGGTTAGCCTAGCGCAAAAACTTCAAACGAGGAATCTGTTAGCCTGGCTTTAGAGAACAAAACTACCTACCAGCACCTCCAAATCTCACTAATTAACACATTGTGTCAAGTTCGGGTTTAAAAGAGAATTTTGTGCTTCACTTTTCCAATCGCCCATTAGGTAAGCTAGCTGCCAGCAGGACTTGTAAGACCAAAAATTGACCAAAAAAAATGTATTCCATGAATTATTTCATAAATTTCGTAAATCCCAAACTGTTCCCATTCCCAAGACACTGAACACCATCATTTAGTCACATAAAGCTGCACAATGTACCTTTAGTGTCTGTATGAGACTTTTTTGACAAAAAGCTTTTCTAAGCAGTGATGACGGTGACAGTTGCTATTTGGAAAAGGCCATGGTTTGTGTTTCAATAAGTGACATGATGTAATAGAGGTTATATGATGCTTATTTTTTTAGGTACACACTTTTATTTGGGATTCCTAGTAGAATTGGTTCACATTATTTGTCTCATATGGTGCATTATTGCAGTATCCCTTTTCACACTGTGTCTTGAAGGCTCCATTTTAGCTGTAGAGTGAGACATCTAACCTCCGTTCAATCTTTGGTGAGAGCTGCACATGCGCATTACTTAATGGGCAGGATGTAGCCAATCAGAGGCAGAGTAGGGCAGGTCATGCCGAGCAAGGTAGTGTGATCTAAAATAACGCCACTACAGCAGTAGCAACTGTATATCTGCTGACTGACTGGAGCGTATACATTTTATAATAAATATATTAAAATATATTTATGTACCAACTACTACAAAGTGACGCACATAAGTTACGGAAGTAAAGGCTCGACTCCAAACCAGGCGTTTCAGTCAGTGCAGGACTAGTGTCTTTTGTGGGAGAAAATAACTCCCTTTGGCGTGGACTTTGGGCTTTTTCACTTTGTAAACCCTTTATATGCACAAAAAGGCTACATAACACAATAAAGGAAAGGCAAGAGCCCCAAAAACCTTATATGACCTCTTTAAGTATGTGATGTGACTTAACTTATGTACATGAGTTAAAATAAGTAATCATTGACTTTTGGTTTCATGAGTGCAGTCTGCTAAAGTCTTGTCTTTTACCCATTCATGTACTCTGACCTCCTCCTCCCTTCGTTGCTCTTTATACTACGCCACCTGATATCACTTGCACTGAGCATTGAATATTGCCACCTATGGGTTTACATTGACAGTTGAACGCCCAGCAAGTCTCAAACCAGTGCTAAAGGGTACCTTGGCAGTCTGTATGAGATACGGAGGAGCATCACAAAATGGTAACTGTGACCTTGGATGAGAAAAGTCTGGAAATCGTCATATTCAACAAGCTACAAGCAGCCAGTGTCTTAGCATTTCTGTTCAATATATAACTCAGTGACTTACACAATTAACTTTGTTTCAGCACCAGCTGCATCTTCTCTCACCTGGCTTCATACCTAAACTTCAGACAGAGGACGATTTTTTTGTTTTGAACACCCAGACAAAACACACATGACATAAGTAGTTAGTGTTGTTTTTGCCCATAAGCAGCCGAGACAGCCGAGGCCTCTGCAGCCTGCAGGTATGAAACACCACAGCTTCACCTGATGTGACACCCTTACAGTAGAAGTGACGTCCCATGTATCCCTGCCATTCAGTCGCTGTAAACTTCTGACAATATAGTAAAACAAACCAGAATGCACTGGATGCTATACAGTATTTGTTTGGGGTTTAAAAAAGCAGATGCTAAAATCAGCTGACAGAGTGTCAGTGAGCTGATATGATTGTGCCCAAGCTGAGGCGAACCCCGGACCAGGAAATGTCTGGCTGAACATAGGGACCTAATTTCTCTGTCAGTGAAGCATGGGCAACAGGGCACAGACTGAGGGATCTCCAAGCCGTGTGAAAAATGCCACTGATCATCATGCTCAAGCATTTTTTTTTCCCCTTCTGTCATGGCTGTCGCCGGCGAGCAAAGCAGAGCCCAGAAGTCTCCATCATCAGCCTCAGACCCTGGGGACAGGAGAAATCACATTATATCTGCTGTCACACAAAGTCACTGTCAAGGTGTGGTGGAGGGAGCGCGCGGCAGCTCTGGTGTGATGCTGGAGACCCAGAAATACCTCAGACGCCTCATCTCAGCCCGCGGCTAGAACCAAGCTGCAATTCTAACAAGTGAGACACATTTCACAGTGATTTAAGGTAGAGAAACACCTCTCTCATCTCGTTTGTACTTACAAAACCCCTGTGTCTTAAGATCCTGTGTGCTGGGGTGATGGCAGAGTGTAAGGAGTTCAACAGAAGGGATATGCAATTTGGTTAACCTTGTGTTCACTTCAGGCACTTCATCACAATTTGATAAAGAGGGTTTCATTTTAACACCAGCTCGCCCCCTCCAGGTTTTCTAATAAGAGGAACTGCCTATCAAACCTGTGCTGCGGATGATGAAACTGCAGTGCAATAGCGAACGGAGAGGTGTGGAGGGGAGCCATGTGTATCAGTGTGCTTGTTCAGCACACACAAGTCTGTCCGCACACACACGTACAGACACACACATTCTGCTCTGCTGACCATGTTGTGTTGATGGACTTCCAGAGGGACGGCGTCTCAGGAGGTAAGGTTGCTGCCCAAATGTGAGACTAAAAGAAAAAAAAAAGGAAAAGAAAAGAAAAAACCCGTAGGATTGCGCCGCCGTGCCGGGGATGGAATTAAACACAAGCCCACACATACTAACACACAAAGCTCTGGAGGAATGTGGTGTCACTTCACTCATTCAGCCATGTCTGTGAATCAATTTATCACTTTTTTTTTTTATCAGTCACTTTGAGCCGCCGTATGTGTAATCTCTGTTCAGTCGGCGTGGATTCGAATAATGCTTGCTTTCTCTTTCTGTAGCGGGTGCAGCGAGAGAGAAAAACAAGAGGGGAGAAGAGAGAAAAAAGGGGAGGAAAAAATAAAAGGAGCACTGTTGTAGGTTCACTGTGGTGCAGTTACTTTTCCTCCCAACTGCAAACTAAAGGAATATCCAGTAGTTAGGACGAGTTTTGTCATTGCTTAGGGCCCTTTAGGAATTGTATCTCATAAACCTTTCATAGAGTGTTTGCAGTGAATGTGAGGCATTTTCTAATTCCGAAAGTCTTTGATTCTCTGGAGGAAAAAACTGAGACACTGGAACCTGTATCTGTATCTGCGCCCCGCCAATCTGAATTCCCAGGGAACTCAAAAAAGCACACGCTTTGTTATTCACGATCACTGTACAGTAAGTTTCCAACAGGGTTTGTTTGCCTTCTCCTCCAATTTATGTGCTCGAAGTCGTTAGTCATTCAGCGCGGCGGGCTGATTTACAGATGTTAATGGCGGATCGGTTTAGATTGTTATTCAGTGCATTACCATCCGATGGTGACTGGCGGCTCGACATGCCCTGGACCTCTGGCTCTCTCCCGCTCCCCGAAGCAGCGGCGGCCCACCCCTCCAGCCCACCTTGCGCTCCCCTCACCGCCAGAGTGGAATCAGCAAAAACAGACCCCCAATCCCTCAGAGAGGCCAACTCTATTTCATGTCAAGAATAGCAAATGGGCTGTGTATGCAAAAAAGTTTGGTGTGCACTTTTCATCGAAACTAGGCTAAGACATGTAAAGGTGCATTTCAAACTGTTTACCACATGCGATACGCACAACCTGGTTGTATTTATTTTTTTCTTTTGTTCACCACATTATAAAGCATATAAAGGCTTATTCCTGCGTCTAATGGGGAATATATATACCCATTAACTAGGGGAAAAAAAAACAATTTGTTCTTCCATGCATTTGTTCTGCTTCAGTTCCTGGAAATGCGTTTACATGCTAAAACTATATTAGAACCGGGACACACGTACAGTAATTGCGAGGTGATAGATTATCAAACAGGATAAAGAAGATGCAGCTTATTCTCTGTGTTAAAATGAGGCTGCATTGCGTTATCCATCTAAGTTAATTTAACCGAGGGGCCAACCATGCTTTAACGTACTCTTTAGTCACACGCGTAAACATGTATGTGGCAGCCACTTACATACCCAACCATAGGATGCTATTTGTAAAATTGAAGCGGGGACACGTGAATACTGCTGGATGTGTAATAGCGGATGGCGCGGCGCGGTACTTTTTTTTTTTGCCGCGCATGTGATGCTCTTCTCGTCTTTGAGTAAATGGATGAGCGTGATTAGCCGCCGCTCATTATGACCTGGGTGGCGGAGTGAGTTGAGCCCGGCAGATCTGGCCTCATTTCCCTTCATGTTGCCGCAAATTAAATGGATCCCATGTAGCACTGAAAGCTCAAAGCTTGGCCTTGGTCTTCATCTGATGAAATGGTACATCTGTTATGGGAAATAGGATGTGTGTAGTGTGTGTGTGTGTGAGAGAGAGAGAGGGAGGATGTGATGGAGCGAAGGCGAGACAGAAAGAAAGAGAGGGGAAAGAGGGAAAGAGTAGGTAAATAGATCAATACGCCCCACTCCACCACGGGCCTACTGACAGGGTAAGTGAGAGAGAAGTTGAGAAATGATAAGATCTTAGCGCTGTAAATTCTTCTTCTTCTGTACAGTGCCCTGTGTTTTATTGCATGTTGAAGAGCTCCCGGATTATCAACACCGATAACGATCAATACTGATACCCGGTGTTGTTGTCATGTTTCGGGTGAACAGTGAAGTCCGTTTGCAACTTAGAGTTAAAGACACCTCCCTTGGATTTAACTCCGCTCATGCACTCATGTTTTACACAGCACCCGGCTTTAAGTGAAACAGGGTGGTTCATGCATAGCGGCCTTATTGTGGATCCCACAGCTTTTCTTGAAAGGACTTGCCCTTTTCGGCCTCCGGTTGGTTGACGGACAACACCCAAGGCGTCATGGGATTGCCAGCGGATGAAGAATCATGCTAACAACAACGGTGATACTGTTTTTTTGGAAAATAAATGAATAATCACAGAAGACAGCCAGCGTTGGATTAATCGTAACGGATTTTATTTTCCAGAAACGACACAGCAGATCAAACATTCTCATATCTATCTGATATGCAGCTTTCCAGAGATACTTAGTCTGTCATATAGAACAGATTTAGATTTTGTACTCGAAGTCGTGTGATGTTTCAAAAGAAGCGACAAAGAAAGAGCGAAGTGGAAAGGACAGAGAGACCAAAGGGAGGTGGGAGGTAGTGAGGTAGTGAAGTAGTGGTCCTATGGTGTTGCATGAACAAAAGTGAGGTGTTTATTTTCAGCTGCTGCACAGCGGTCACACCAGCCCATATGGGGCATTTTTCACACTACATGTACCATGCTGTCTACGCTCTAACCTACAGCTTCAGCACATGATGGCATACCAGGCGCCGCGGATGTAAATCCTATTTTTGACACTTGGTTCGGTGACGGGGCCCTCTCTCGTTCCACCCTGTTTGTGCTGAACAGGCTTTTCCGAGGCATTGGTTCTTCATCTCACATGTTGCGAAAAAAAAGGAAAGGCCAAGCCAGCCGCTCTCAGTTGAGGTGAGCGTATGTAGCACACATACATGAAAAGACAATGGCAGACATTTATCAAGTGGAGTATTGAGTGTCACGGGGGAAGTGCTGATGTGGGATCACTGACGATGTCTTTTTTCCACATCCTCATTCATAATAAAGAAGGCAAACGTTTCCACGTCAGCACTCTCACTTTTGGCGAGGGTGGACTGACAGACGGCGCTGTGTGGGTCATAGTTTTTATTCCCTGTGAAGTCATCCTATAGCCACATTTAAGCATTTGATTATTGTTCTAGATTAAAACCATGTTGTATTAAGTCCAGAGTATTTTGACCAAAATATGTACCAGTGTTTTGAATTTTAGGCACTTGATTTTATGCAGTTTAAGTCCAGTTTTTAGTTTGAGTCCTATCTAAATGAATGGGGAGAGAGCCAACTGCATGTACAGAATCACCAGTCAAATCTGATAAAAAAAAAAAAAAACACTTCAAAAGTTTGGTGACTTTGCCAAAAAGAAGGTCACAACGACAATTTTTTTTACGGCTCAATAAAGTTCCATGACGTGATGCCATCAGCTTAGCCCACCAGAGCACTCAAACAAATACAAGTTTAATGTCTAATCTGTCAATAACCTCCCCTTGCTTGGTAGACCCGGGCATTAGCATGATGTCGTCTTCTTCCGTCGATGCAGCAAACCGATTGGCTGACACCTTTCCCAGTTCGGCTGCTACGATTGTCACTTCTGGCATTACGGACTTCTCTATTCAAAATGCCTCAAGTGTTCTGTCTTAAGGGTCCAGTATACTCGCCGCTCTCGACCTGTTGCGCGACAACGTGACGCCACGGGAGCGCCGTAACTATATATACTTGCGCGAGGTGGCCGCGGCACTAGTTGCAGTCTTCTCCTGAACAGAAGTGTCGCAACTGAGGAAAGGCTACCGACTTTGCTATTTCTACAGACTAGAAGAAGAATAAAAAGGTAAATAATGGAAGAACTTGCAGCAGCATTGGCGTCAATGACAACAGTCACTGGATGAGCCATCAACATTCCAGAGTGTATTGCAGCAGTTATCATATGAATAGTGTCCTCATGTGCACCTGGCTGTCTATTATTCTACACCACTGGCACACATTTGCACCTCTACCTGGGTCAGCCATCAACATTCCAGAGTGTATGTTTGTAAGTATCTATCTTAATAACTTATCTGTTTTTATAACTTAATGCCGCTTTGAGCATTATGTCATGCTAGATTTTCAGCCACGTAATTTCACTTGTCTTTGACCACAACAACAGCACTTAGGTAAAACCACAGTTTATTAGCAAACAGATAAACAATAAGATAACACTTAACAATAAGATAAGATAAAAAATTGCAGAGGTTCTTCCACATTTTGCGGCATATGGCCTCCTCCTTTCCAACCTTCTGGCATCTCTGTGTTCCTTCATTTCAGGATCGTACAGATACCTGTACCTGCCCTCGAACTCGTTCATCTTCCTGTTTCCGGTTTGTCGCGCACCGCTGAAAAAAAAAAAGAGTGGTGCGCGACTGGCCCGAAATCCTGGCGCGCCAGCGAGATCGACGTCATTTTGACGTCACGTTGTCACGCGACAGGTCGAAAGCGGCGAGTATACACGGGCTTTTAGTCTTACAATGCCTCTGGCTAAAACACCAGATAGCTTAGCAATATATCTTGGCAAAACATAAAGGAAAGTTTTCGATCGTTGACTGGTGACATCATTCCAGGACTTCATTCCTTCCTGAAAGTAACATTAACTTTACATCCAAATCGGCAGCACATGATAGTGTAACCTTAGCTTATCTCATAAATGGCGTGAGGGCCCTCATATTGTCATATCGCGTCCCAGCTGTTTTGTTTAGTCAATAAAGCAATTTCTTTGAAGAACCAGTGACATAAAATGCAATTTCTGACAGAAACAGAATGTTAGTGAACGCAAAGATGCTCATTATAAAACGGTAGTGCAACCAGATGAGCACCTAAATCAGCTTTCATACTTTCAGTCAGTGAAGGACACTGATCCGCTGCCGGGGCTCGGTGTGTGATCGTGCAGAAGCATCGAGTAATTGAATCTGAATCATGTTTTTGTTTTTGAAATTAAAAAAAAATTCCAATATCTAATATTTTGTCTTAGCTTTCATCGACAAAATGAACTCTCATTGCCTCTTTTAAAAAAAAAAAAAAAAGAGCGAGGAATGCCAAGATTTTAGTGGATGTGTATCCTCGCCTCCAATCCACTGGTGTTTAGATTTGACTAACTGGCCGGCATGCTAATAAAAGCACACAGGGAAAAAGATCTACATATTTATACTTCACATACAGTATCTTCTCCCTCTCGCTGTCAAACACACACGCACACACAGAGAGCAAAGCCAAAATTAGCAATCCCATAATGATTGGGCGCTGGGAACACGGGGCGAGGAGAGATCCGGATTGAACTCCATTAGCACTGAACCGAGAGAACACACAGCATGACTCTCACCTGCCTGCTTTGAGACTCCCCGAATAGGACCTCATCTCCAATTCACTGATAAACATGCACGCACACGCTCACACAGGCAAACACACACACATACAGTAACCCTCAACTCTGACCCGACTAAGCTAACAGGATGGGTTGTGCATCTATAAACATGAATTTTCATCTGCGGAGAATAAACAGATACACATGGAAATGCAGTGCGCAACACAGGGTGTAGCTTTGCATGTTATTTTTCAAATGCGGTCCTCTCAATCATGGTATTCAGGCCGCGGATGGAGTGTTTTTTAACCAAATGGGCAGGAAATTAAAATAGATTTGTTGTGAAACCGGAGAGCCTTAGTTCCTTCGGTAAAAATATAGTGCGTTATTGAAAGTCGGGGCAGCATCCCTATCTACAGCCGACTGCCTTTGTCGTTACAGAGCGGCTGATGTCACGAGTGTGTGCGAGCGAGGAGGTGGAAGACGGGGGGGGAGAAGATGTGAGTGATGGAAGACGAGACAGTTCTTGTGTGGAGAAGCAAATCAAGCAGCTCACCAAATGAGCGGCAGCGGTCTTCTGGGAGAGCCGGTGATTTGCATGGCGTTTAGCAGTGAGGAGACATGACAGCTAGCTGCTCCGCAACACGCTGTCAGAACTACCGAACCCGCATAAAAACCCTGCTTATTAACAGAGTTGAAAAACTTTTGCAGTTCCTTTCATTGGCGCAGAGCACGCTTTGCTTTTCCTGAACTCATCGTGGCATCGAAACACCTGAAATCGTGGTAATGCATTGTTCAGGAAACGGCACTTGAAGGTATTTATTCATTTATTTATATGGCCATTTGAGGGCAGCGGCGGGAAATGCCTTTAAACAGCATTTCTTCAAAGGAAGATCCACTGGCAGAAAACGGAATATACGATTCCTATATGTGTTTTCATGGCATATAAACACCTGGAACTAAGAAGTTTTGTGTTTTCATTCCCTTAGAATGAGCCTTTTGTATCTACAGTGGGGGTGGGTCAGCCATGTTGCACCACCATGTTTCTAAAGGAAGAGTGAGATCAGAGGTTTCTTCAGCTTTTTATTCAGTATTCAGTTCGATTTCCCATTATATCAGTATTATTTTAGATAGATTATATCAGAATGGTTACTTGTTTACACGCAAACATGAGCCATCGTGATATACGGCTACATTTAAAACCATAAATCCAAGCTCGGATTTGTGTGACCTGTTACAACTGTAGTACTATTAAATAATGAATAATTCACCGTAGAGTAGATGTATTCACACATAACGGTTGCTCCCATGTTAATGACTGTCACTGTCACTCCAGGAACCTCCCAGTCCAATTCCCCATTGCTTCCTATATGTCTCATCAGGCTGTTAGCAGTGATAAAGACAGAGTATCGCTCAGCCCCCTTATCTCGAGTTCATCATCTTCTAATGCTTTGAATAAATCCAAAGTCATGAGGAGCGTGGGACTCCATTTTTGTAAGTTATTCAATTAACTAATGAGAAACATTGTCTCGTTAATAACTGATCGAGGATCGTCATTAAAGCGTAATCTCTCGGCCACGTTACTCCCTCTCCAGCCGTTCCCCCTCACGCTGATCATTATACGCCAAGTGGCGCGGTCATTGTGGTATAGTGGCTTCAGGAGTGTTTCATCAAGAATCTTTTTTTCATCGGAAGAGAGATCAAAATTGGAGGATTGTGATTGATGTCACGGGCACGGCGAACAATCAAGGATCCCCGACTTGTGACAAACCTCGGCAAAGCCGTTCTAAAGTGTGCTTAATGATGTATACCGCTTTTGTTTTGCATATTTATTTGATATTCATGAAGTGTCCAAGCACACTGACTTGACATGCGTCTCCATGGTGATAAATTATTGAGGGGCCTTTTTCAGCGAGGCAGTTGAAAAGCAACTCCATCAATAATGAACGAGTCTGTGTACTCTTATAATTGCGTTATTTTCCCTGGAAAGTTGTGCGTACCCGCTTCCAGTCTCCCTTTTTTGTTGGGTGGCTTTGATATGTGGACACCGGCCAGCACTTAGGAGCATGTTCTTTTTAAAAGGGGCCATTTGGTGTAACTTTCAGACATGACGGGGATTTATCAAGTCGCGCTTGTTGTTGTTTTAGCGCCACCGATTCTGCAAAAACTAACACACTTCACTCGAACAGATTCGGTTGTGTTTGCCAGTGGCACGTTGGCCCCCTTTTGCGCATTTCTTTGGATGTGCTTATATTCCGCACAAAAGAATTGCAGAATTCTTTTTCTTGTTGCTGTTCTGAAATTCTGGTCTTTTCTTCCCAACCAGATTACCCCCTTGGATCGCATGCCAACCCTTGCCCTATTGTGAGGGGTAAGCCCTAATGTTAAACCCTTGGAATAATTCTGTTGCTGAGAGACTTTGGATCACATTAGTAGTCTTTGGCCGGGGCTGCACCACCCCGCCATGACATACCGGTAGTTTCATCAGTCAGAAGTGTGGGCCCCCGTTTTTTCCGACGGAGCCGCTCCAGCGCTGGTTCTGTGAGAGGATTGGAGAGGACATGTGTAATGTGTGTGAAAGGATGTCCTGTTGAGTGAGAGCCAGCCTCGTCTGTGCCAGCTCCCTACCTCTCCCTGCGCCCCTCCCTTTTCTGCCACTCCGTTCTCTCACTTTCCCTCTCTCATGTCTTTTCTGTCTCTGTAATATCTCCCATTTCGTTTTCGCACGTGGACGGAGCAACTAAAAACACACACACACACGCACACACTCTGCGCCCCGATGTCTCACTCAAGTGCAAACACACACCCACGCAATCTGTCTCCCTGCTTCTCGCTCTCTTTTCCATCCCTTTTCCCCCTCTTTTCTCTCATCCTCAGTCAATTATACAGATGTCTAATGCTTTCTCCCTGCTGTAGGGAGCGGACAGAGCATCTATCATCCTCTGGGGGATGGTGGTGATGGTGGGGGGTGGCGAGCCCCACGCTTTGCTCTGCAGCAGAACACTCGCTCCTCTGGGCTGGAAGGACGCCAGTCGACTGGGGATCAAACCTTGGCCCTCGGCCCGGCAGCAGGCTTCCACAGCTCCCCTCCCTTCACCACCAGATCTGGGCCACTTCCATGTGGGCCAGCAGCAGGCAGCTTTTTTTTTTTTTTTTGCTGGTATCTAATCTGTTGTTTGTTCTTGCGAGTGTGCTGTCGATGAGCAGGGAAGGATGTTGGGGAGGAAATAGAGGGGTGAAACATGCCGGTATATCAGAGATACCAGCAGAGCCTCAGTGGCCTAAAGGTGATGTTTGCCAATCAGATTTCTGAGAATTGAACCAGTAGGATAAGACATTCAGGCCACTGAGCACTGTGGGGGTGTGAATTCTCCACACTTCTGTCAGGCCATGATACTAAGATATTTTAACACGCTCCTTTTAGCCAGTTTTCTATTATACATACCAAACAAGGTCTGAAAGGTGCTGCGTCCATCCCTGTCTCTCCACTGTAAACAAGCTGAGATAGAGCACATTGCGGGGTGAGTTCAGGCCAGCTTGTACGAGACTTGAGAGCCTTTTTTTTCCTAAACAATTTCTCTGCTGCAAACCAGAAATGTGGCAGACAAGCAAAACGCGAGTGAATAAGAAAGAATCTCACCTCATCAAAATCTCAGCCAACTCACAGGAGGCAAGAGAGGTGAGGGCGAGTTCGTAATCAAAACAGACTCAATATTTCATCACTTTGCAGATGCATTTCTGTCTGGCTTGGCCAGTTCTGCTGACTGGAAATTCAAGCATTAAGACTTTGTTTTTTTTCTAGAGTACCATTCAGAGGCAAGTTTATTTCAGTCAAAACACTGGTGGCCTCTGAGGGGGGGGGGGCTTATGATGCTTTACAGAGATGTTTTTAAGTTGTACAGCCTTGCCTGGATTAAGATACAGTGGGGAAAAAAAAAAAAAATTTGATAACAGCTAAATAATGCAGCATAAAAAGCTTTGTAGAATGCATTAACTGTCATAACATATTGTGCTCACATTCAACAGCATCACCGCAAAATTTAAAAACATCCACCGAGCAAATTCAGCTTCCTACTCAGCACCAAAAAAACGACGTCAGGACTTAATGTGCAGCGGAACGTCTTGATGTCTTAGTACAGTACGACTCTCGAACAGTGAGTGGTCCACATTCCGAAAAGGTCAGGGGTTAACAAGTGAAACTGGATGCTGCGCCTGTGTCTGTGTGGGTGAGTATGGGAGTGCGTAATCAATACACACACAGTAACCGTGGCCCGCTGGAAACATTTCTGCCTTAGGGTGAGTAAGAAAGCAAAACTACACAGTGTAAAGGTGGGAGAGGGGTTGTGTGGTCGATAGCGATATGTGATAGCGGTGCTGGTGTTGAGAAAAGACAGGAGCTGGAGGTGGATACAGCCCCGAAATGAGAGTGAAATAATGATCCTGCAGTTCAGGTACACCATAACCTCTGCCTACATGTGCTCAGCCTGCATGTGTGTGTGTGTGTGTGTGTGTGTGTGTGTGTGTGTGTGTGCTCACAGGCACCGAAAAAGTGCAAGGGGGATATGGCAATTCCCAGCTGTCAGCCTGACCCGCAGGTTAGCCGCTGTACTTCTGCCTGACCGGCTGTAAAATTAGGAGCAAACAAGGTGCTCTTTAAAAACAAGGGCTAGCATCCAGAGCTGTGTCTCTCTGGGGTAAATAATTCATATTAAAAACATCACTCACAAAAGCACTAAAAATATGCCCTGGGCTCTGAAGACCCGATGATGTGCCAAAGCAGAGGGAGGCTTGTATAAAAAAAAAAAAAAAAATGCGCACGGCGTGAAGAGGGATC
>OMLP01014725.1:40768-58468 GCA_900302685.1 Spondyliosoma cantharus
GTGAAGAGGGATCCTCTCACTCGGAGGTGTGTTGGTGTAAGTAGATCATGAAGCCAAACCCAATCATGTTCCACGTGCACACGGTGGTGACGGAGTTGAATGTCCCTGCTATGTATGTGCTGTTCCTCTGTTCTTTTTTTTTTTTCCCCCTGTCGTTCAAGATTGGATGTACCCTTGATATAATCTTAACCAAAGCGGGTCACCAAGCTTGGAGTGACTCTATTACTCAATGAGTCACACTGAAAATTAGCTCTTTTCTCACAGCGGCGTGCCTTTTCAATCTCATTTTAAACAGACGCCACAGGCTTTGCAGCGCACCCAAGAAAATAAAGCAGCTCTTATTTTTTTTTTTTTTCCCCCTCTGAAGAAACATACTCGGGGAGTGATGGTAGACAGAGGGAAAATGGTGATCTCACAACAATCCCTCTTTGTGTTTAATACAGCTTTACTACTTGCAAATGGATGGGGTTTGAATCAGCAAAATGCTCCGAGAACAATCGCGGCAAAGTAATGGGGCTTTGCCGAGTCCAAATATGAATCATGCATAAAGACGGCAGATACAATTCCAACATTTATTCTTGTTAGAGGACATGAGTTAGTGTTACACTTTACAGATGCTATATGTAGCTATCAGTGCCCCAGTAAAATAGGTCAATAGATTGTGTGTGTGCGTCTAATCTCTGATCAGATGGTGTTCTCATCCAGGGCTATTAATGTGCTGATCCACTAATTGGGAGAGCTTGCTCTCTTAATGCAATGGCCTTCTAAATGTGTCCGTCCCAGTAATTTAATAATGGCCATTTCATGCTACTCTGACTTTTCAAACAGCTTGCTCGGGGCAGCTACAGGGACTGGTTATTGATTGAAACTCCTAGGCTGGCCGGGTTAGGCTGTGGGTGAGAGAGGCTGATCAGTCTGCTTCCCAGAGTCCAGATGCAACCACAGACTCTCACCCCGCCCACCACCACCCCCGTCACCCCTCCCTCTTCTCCACATGCTCCTCATAAACACACAAACACGAAGCATGGACGAAACAAAGGAACAAGTGCACACTCACTCATAAATGTGCGCGACCTGCTGAAATCCTCTGATCGGTGAAGCCCGGAGCTTTAAATAGAGAAGAAACATGAAAACTCTAGTGGAAGAAAAATGTCGCACAAGTGTGAAATGAAGACGTGGGACCTCTTCAGCAGCTCTCCTACCTTGTGTATGGTCACTAGGGCCCGGTGCCTGTGTCTGAGGAGTAATGAGGAGAGGGCCGAGGAGGGGAGATAAGAAGAAGAGTGATGGGGGTCAGCCTGCAGCGTCGCTGGCAGCCCTCACGGACCTCACACACCACCCTCCTCCTCCCTCCTCCGACAGGCTGTCCAGGACACCGTTTGTTTGCACAAGGTGATAAATAATTTGGCCTGAGCTGACATGGATTAATGTGGCCCTTAGCCCCCTTTTCCTCCCTCTGCGTTCGGTCACAGAAATGTTTGGCCTCGCAAAACCGGCTCTACCTTTAGCCGGCCAAAAAATGCATGAAATTCTTATCAGCTCTCAAAAGGCAGGGACCATGAAGTGACCCCGCTGTTACTGAGCTATCACGGAACTTAACGGACGTTTTCTCATATTCGGAGCAGCGCCCCGGACATGTTCCCCCGAGGCATTTACACCAATTCTAACAGAGTTTTGTTGCTCCCAGTGAGCACTTTGAAATCTTTTCTTCTCCAATTAGGGACGTTTTTAAGTTATTTCAACAGCAGTGGAAATAATTAAGATTTAAAAAAATAAACGAGGGGGAATAGAAAAACCTTACTCCATTAAAATCCCACAAAGGGAATACTGATTAATGTGATGAACACAAACTGTAGGGCTTTATAGTGTGCCGCAATTTATAGAAAGCAAGAAAAACAAATCGCTCGTAATGTCCACAACGATACATGCAACCGCTGATGCCACAATGACCATACCATAATGTGAGTGCCTGATTAAGTGTTTGATGCACTGGATTGTAATCATGCACCCTTATACCAACGATGACAATAACCGGTGATAGTGCGGCGGTGAGATGCGAACGCTAATCACGCTCGGTAATTATAAGTGCTTGAAATGATTAAACTGTGCACTCAAGGCCGCGGCAAAATTGTTTTTCGCGCATTCAATTTGGCCTCATTTGTCGAAAGTTCTGGCTCACTGTGGGGCAAAACTGACAACTTTCTCCGCGCGGCGAATAACACTCCAACAACACGCTCGTCTTCCGAACAAACTATCTTCCACGACTCAGCAAATTAAAAGGTGTTTTCTTGTCTTCTCTCCAGTTTTCTTTCTTTTTGTCTTCGCCGGGGTGTTTCTTTCCAAACCACATTATTAGAGGCTCTTTAAAATATCTAAGATGTTTCTTGTTTCAATAATTAAACAGTGTACAGCTAAGGGCTCTCGTTATAACTCTTAATGTGCATGCCCTATGGCCTTTATCTTTGATCTTTCATGCTACACAGTGTGCTTTTGCATAATTTTAACTATAACGAGAAACACTTGAGCTGCCGTATCCTTCCTCCCTCTCTCGCGCTCTCTGTCTCACTCTCTCGTTCCACTGTTCAGTCATTGCAGATGTTAGTGTGTCCTCATGTATGATGCACAATGACGGACTGACTCCGCATGTGCATAAATGATCGTATTTGCATACTTAAGTGGGAAGGTGTCTGAGTCTGTTGCCGAGGACGGCTCATGTGTACTGTATGTGTGTGGTTGTTTGTGCATTTTTTGGTTTTCTGGGGGGCTCCGGGTCAGACCCAGTAGTGCTCCATCATCCTCAGCTCAGGCCCCTGCAGGCAGGCTGTCCATACCATGAAACACTCTACACCATAGTGCCTGGTTACCACTGCCGCACAGGCACCTCATCCCAACACACATTCTTCTTCTTGTCATGCACACACACATACAAGACATGCACACAGACACAGCCAATCACAATGTGTGTTCCCTCTGTGTCATGTAGTTTACTTTTTTCATGATGTTAATTCAAAGTGTTTTCATCTCATTCATCCAAAATGCATGTTTGAAGCTTTAGTATGATAAGAAAAGCTTGAGTTTACCCAAAACTAACGGTATCATTTGGTTGAATTGATTCATCATACACACTAGCAAAGCAAGGAAGTGCACACAACAAGCACAACAGAAACGCCACATAACTCAGGCCACCGTGTCTAACTACATAGGCCCTATCTTAAGCCAGGCGCAAAGCGGCGCAACAGTCATTGCTAGTTTCAGACCAATGCAGTTGTCATTTTTCCTAGCTTGTTCAGCTCCCACGTTACCTCAACAGCAGATGGACTTGCGTCCATCTGTGCACCCCTGTATGTATTTGTCTCAATATCTGGTGTGGTCAGGCGAATCATCACGGGACAGCAGGAAGTGACCAACCAAAACCTGGTCTAAAGATGAAGGTGCATTATTTCCGCTACTATTCAAAGGTGAGAGGCTGCTTTCATTTATGTCATTATAAACAAATATTTTGGCACAATTAAGCAACAAAACTAAATAGTGTAGTTATAAACTTTATAGGCCAGAGGAAACAGAATTACACTTTTAGCTTCTGATTTAAACACTTTTTTACACAGCTCTGATGGAGCTCAGGATTTATCCAGAGGACCGCTGCTTTACTCCAAAGCAATTCACTGTGGGAACTTGAACTTTTGACCAATTCTGTAGGTGTCAGAATCAAATTGTATCAAATGCCTGGTGCTTGAATGCATATCTGCATGTTACAGTCATTAGGGGAAAAACAACCCCCGATTGAGCAACCTACATGCTGAAAAAGTTACACCTAAACATAACCTGGTTGTCTCTATGTGAACCTTAAACAAGCTAGCAGCTATTACCTTTTATTGTGTGGGGTTTTAGACATGTTATTGCCACAGCTCACCTCACAGTGTGCAGAACTAGTTCCTAGTCTTGACTCTAATTTACAGGGAAAACTGTCCAGGACTTAGCACTGCACAAGAAAATGAGAGAGGTTGAAAAAAATACAAACAACCCAGTGTTATTTTCCCCATATATCAGAATGATAATAGGTGTAGGCTGGGTTCAGTGCAAAAGCTAGATTTCCACTCCTAAAGTTAAGAAAAGTTAAAGAAATTGACATTGATGTGGCCTTAATCAAGCATTCATACATAAATGCCTCCATTTCACCTGTCTTTAGACCGTGCAGTGAGAAGAGAGCAAAGAAAAAGTGCAGTTTCACTGAATTTATCAGATCGAGGTCCTTCAGCAACGTCAGAGCAGCCATCATTGCATGCTTCACGCACGTACGCACAGCGGTGGCTCCTCATGGCACCTATGATGCATTTAATACATTAATTCATTACACATGCACCTGTAAACCATCAGCAGCAGTCATATCAACCTTCACAGAGGCAATCAAAAATGATTTAGTTTATGGCGCACGTATCCAATTGTTCATAGCGCACGTATCTAAACGAAGTTGCAAAGTGCTTTCACGATGAGGGATCAGATAAAAAGAACATAAACACATGGAAATAAGATGATCAAATGGCGGAAAACAATAAAGCAGACTGCATAAAAGGCATCATAACATCACAAAGCCAATTAAAGGCACATTTATAATATACATTTCAATTAATCTTCTTAATTACCATGCGTACATGTGGTATGGTTTCGAGTACGACATTCTTATCATCATTTCTTTTTGTTTGAATGCCAACTAATGTGCGTAAATGTCATATAGGGAGTTATGCTTGCTTGGTTTTGTGCTTATAAATTATTTGTATATATAGTATCTCTGTTTTTTTATTGTGAGGAATATGTTTTCAGCAATGGCATTTTATTTGGAATCTTTGCAGTGAGCCGTGGTTGTCCTGTTTTGCTGTTTAATTCACAGGAAATATGGACATTATTTTTCTCGAATATCAGGTGTTGTTTTACAGCGTTAGCCACAGTCCCCCATGACATCATTGTTAGCTTCCAGGATTAAGCGCACTGTAATTAACATTAAGTAGCCCCCCTGTCCTCACCTTTCTTCCCTAACCCCTGCCTCTGTCCGTCTGTATCTCTGTGTCTTTCTGTCTCCGTCTCTTTCAATCTCTGTATATTGACTACGAACTGGCTTCAGCTCCGAACAGCAGGCCCACACAGACCAAAGCACCAGCAACGCTGGATTAGTCTGTTGAATTATTCAAAGCCGAATTCCCCATTGAAATGTGTAAAAGGTCCCTTGCTGGGTTTAAAAACAGAGAGTACAGTTGGAGCTGACAACAAAAGGTTCAACTTCAAATAAAGGGCCCCCATCACTTTACCTCATTTGCAATGCAATGTTATTCATTTTAACATTAGACTTTTGTTCTGACTTTGTGGCAAAATTTTTTAATCATGTTTAAAAAAGCACAGATTTTCTGGGGGTCCTCTGTTGTCGACTGGTTTGACACACAAAGCAAAACAATTAACGCCATGGGGTGCTTCCAAAAAGTCTATTTTTGTTCACTTCATCCCCAAGTTTCTAACGAGACGCTGATGGTTAAGTCTTGTAAAAGCAAATGTGCAAGGCCTCGCCATGTTTCATGTGCGTGATGTAACACTGAGCCAATATTTCCTAAATAATTGTTAGCTGTAGACACTCGGCACAACAAAGCAGGATGAAAATAACTTTGTCCGCAGATTGTTGATGTACTTGAACGGGATGGCAGTGTGCAGGGCGTTGAAATGAGGAAGTGAGACAAGTTTGGTGGCATATTTTACATGTCACCAAATTTTGTTTGACACATACAGTATATATAACCCAACACATTAACAGTTGGGCAACTGAACTGAAGTACTATATGGTTTTAACTAGTACACCCTTTGTCATGGATCCAAATAATACAAATGTAAAATGTAGTGTACAATTAGTCAACAATAACTCACATTAAACGTTAAAAACCATGCAGACTTTTGGATTGTGGGGACAGGAAAAAAACATAAAATGCGAATCTGCAATTATTCCTTTCACCATATAGTCCTTTACACAGAATTAACAAAACAACGTGCAGTGAACAGTGAATTAGGGAACGATTCTGGACACAGCCTTGTGTGAACATTAGTGCCTGAGTGTAAACAGTGGGCATTGAGCGCTTTCATATTGTTAGACACTGCTGAGGGCTTTATCCTCCATTATGAAGGGACAGTGCAGCACCTGCGAACACACGTCCCCATAGGAGGACTAAATCCACTAGACCAACAGCACCACACAACTACAATATGAAATACTCACTGTGTGCGTGCGTGCGTGCACGTGTGTGTGTGTATGTGTGTGTACTATAGGCTTGCAGGGAAAGTGCTGTACCTTGATGAGGCAGTAGAGATGGAGGCAGTACTTCAAAGCAAACGGAATGAGCGATGCTATTTATGTGTATCAATATATGTGGAGTTTCCCCATTGAGCTTTCTTTAAAATACCTGCCCACTGGCCTATACATCTCTCCCTCTCTCTCCGCCTCTTGCTGTATATCACAGAGAGGGAAGAAGACATGGTACGGTACATAAATACAAGTTAGCCTCTCTTTCATGGAGGAAAACTGAGCGCGTTCGAGAGCACTTCAGGTGCCCCCCCGCGCACCTCAGACGCCGAGGGGTGCCACGAAACGGTGAATCGGTGCCATGTGCGCGGACTTCGTCTTATTATGCCCTGAGAATGGCAGACATCGCAAATCATTTGTTAGCATGGAAATATGCAAAGGGGGTAAATATGGATTTATGTCGAGGAGCGGCCACACCATCAAAGCATCGCACTCTGATGCCAGTGGTGGAGTTCAATAAGCTGGAGAGATGAAAGCTAATGAAAGGCAAACATGAGAAGGGTGTTGGTGGGTGCAGGGGAGGAGGTATGGAAGCAGGGAAACGAGCGGGCGAGCGAGGGAAGGAGGGAGGGTGCGAGTGAGTGAGTGAGCAGGGAAGGAATACAGACGATGGGAGATGTTGTCTGGTGTGGTCCAATCAAGCCACAGGATATAACAGTAGTCAATAGGGGGAGATGAAAGGGATCTCGATATGGAGGCTGTGTGGTCTCAGGGAGGACCCCGTGCCTTTGTGTGTGTGTGTGTGTGCGTGTGTGTGTGTGTGTGTGTGTGTGTGTGTGTGTGTGTATGAATGGGAGCATCAAGTAAATGATTGCCAATGGGTTATGTGCCGGTGCCAAGCTGGCCCCGTGCATTTCTATACTGAGGCTGTAAATGCGTAGCCAGGAACACATGCACGCCGCCCTGGCTGTTGCGCATTATAGAAGCTTCCTGCGGAGTCCCATGGGTACAGTACACTATGTTCCAATCAAGCCGCCTTAGATCATACCTATCTCGCGTACTACAGCTACTGCACGGGCACGACTGTGTTTGCAAATCAGCCAGACATGAGGGAACGCAGCGAAAGAACAGACTCATATCAACAATTTGATTAGCATATTGCCATTACATCTCTGTCTTTATTGAAGGTAGCATGCTGCGTGATTGCACACCTTCTTCAGAGACTTTCATCTCGCAGCTCAGTATGAGTCATGTGCCGGCGCTGATAAGGATAGGGCCGGGATATAAAGTAGTTTGCTGTTAAACTTGTGGTGTTTTTTTTTTTGTTTTGTTTTTCTGAGTGAATAATGCATGTGTTTCAGTCTTGGCCTGAGCTAATGGCACACAGGCACTCATTAGCTATTTCTGGCTAAGTTTCAGGCTTTGGCCCATAAGCCCTTAAGTGTACATGTCATTGACGAGACAAATCCAGCCCCGGGTCCACTGGTGAAAGAGCCCCACACCCTTTAGATGCGTACACACGAAATGGCCTCATACGCCATCGCCTGCACACTCATTCTAAAGCCCAGTGAATGGAAACGAGGATCATATTTGTCAACTCTTTAAGCCTGCATTTTTCACACACAAATGAGGTAACCCTCCACACATCATATCTGCTACGCCCACACTGTAATAAATACTGCTGATCGTGTAAAAGCGTTCTGGGCATAAGGGGGGAAGGGTTAAGACAACACCTGTAGAGAAACAACGGTGGGCTTGTTTAAAAAAAAGAAGAGAAAAATAACTCCTTTAAACTCGATGCAATCATTTTCATTGATTCTCCCTCTCGCTATCAGGTGCACTCCCGCTCCGCACCTCGCGCCCTACGCTTAGGAGAGCTGTTTGGCCATTTTCACACTCCAGTGCTGACCTGTAAGGTGCGTACACTGGCTCGGGCCGGGTAATTGCTTTTCACTGAGAGGACAATTTCTAGAGAAAAAGGTGACCAGGCAAGCAGACATTAAATTTGGTTGGGTTTGGCTTGACTCAGCTAAGTGGGAATGCTGATACCAAAATTATCCCTAACAGAAAATCTAAAAGCTTACTCAGCGTGTTTGTTAGTTGGTTTGCCGCTCTGTGCGTTGGATGCGATGCGACGCGCTGCAAAATATGAAACGATGGGCTTAGTCGGCGGAAATTCAACTAGGATGCTTGAGTTTGGTTCAGTTAGCGGTATAAAATTGACAGTCGAGTCCCTCTGAGTCATAGCCATGCCGTTCCCTAATTGGGGAGATCAGATCATCTCTGCGTATTAATGTATAACTAATTACCTGACCAGAGGTATTACTGCTACAAGTTTGCAGGTAAGCTACGCTGCCAGGGCCACTGCCTCCGCACAAGTCTTCCTCTCCACTCATTACCACAGTAATGAAGTTATGCTTTCCCTTGTTTTTTGCTCTTCCATCTCGTGTGCTGCTCGTTTGGAGCTGGGTCAGCGTGCTGCTGTGTAGTCTCCGCTCCTAATGGCTTTGAGTACACAGGCTTTTGCTGTCATATGTTATTCAAGTCACGGCATTACTCCAGTCAAAAATGTGTTATTCTTCTGGCCTCTACAGTTGAACGTTTGAGCTTCTAGTTTGACACAATAAGGTTGTCCTCACATTAAAGGTCCAGTCGGTACGAATTTCAGCTCAAACCATTCGGAATGACAGTTTTGATGTTGATGTGTGTATTTTGGTGCAGAGATATCTATTGAAGTTAGCATGCTAACCAGTTAGCCCCTAGCCAGTTTGAATCCCAAGGGGTGATAGTCACATAGTAAACAGAGAGTAAGATAGAGTCAGCTAAAATGCTGCTAGCTGTAGTTACCTGAGCTAACTAGCAGCAACAGTTAGCGGCTGTTAGCAGTAACTCTGGCGATACGCTGCCCTCTGTGTGTTTGGAGTATACATACGACAGGTATATGTATATGATTGTTAGAGGCAGGCCTGCGAGCTTGATTTGTCACACATTGTTTGGAAGCCCTTCCTGGTCCCCGAATTCATCAAACGCAAGTGTGATGTGGAAACTTGCAGCGCACATACATACATGTGCTGAGTATGGGTTTTACAGTGAAGTAGGAGACAGCCCATGTTCAGCAGTTAAACCTGCCAAATGGCAATTGCATATTTAAGTACTTTTTAATGAGGCAGAAGGAGTAGGTGTCATTTTAAGGATTTTAATGTGGTCATTATACATTTATTCTGCAAAAACCATGTCAGAGAATGTTTTTATATATGCCTTATCCCTCCCGCATAAGAAAAAGAATGACATCATAAATAATAAAAACGTCCCTGACAAACTGTGCACTTTGTATGTGATGTAAAATATGAAATACTTGCTGCTCCCCCCCCTTTGGGCAGAAATCAGTATTTTACTTATTTTTATGACCGTGGCAGGCAGATGACTCGGTCACACTGTAAAAAGGTGGATCGTTGACAACAAGGCTCGTCAAAGACAGACACATAATTTACAGACAATGACAGGCCTATGACATCATTTACACAGCAGTAACAGTTATTAGACTAAATGTTCATGGCAACACAGATTGCCTATTAACAGAAGAATAGTGTGCTTTATTGTTTTGTTGCAGCATGTGTGAGCATTTGTGAGTTTGTTGGCTCAGGGCCAGGGAACCTGTTATTTGGGCTGCCTCTCTTTTTTTTCTCTCTCCCTCTCTCCATCGCTCTCTCTCTCTCTCTCTGCTTCAGCCGCCAGGCATTTGAGAACTGGGGTACTTTTACACATAGTTAAACCCTGAACAGTCCAAAACTCAGCCTGCAGGCGCGCAGGCTCACAACCACTGGATCAGGAAAGCAGGACTGCCATCTGCTGGTCATGCAGGGCTTAGTATTTTTGCACACAAGCGAGGAAGTGAGGAAGGAGGAGGAGGGGTGATCTGACTTAACAAAATTTAAGATCATCGCTGCTGACATCTGAGGAGGGTGGTGCCAGGAGCTGAAACCTTCCCGTCAATCAGCCGAGCGCTTTGTTCATCAGATCAGATGCCTGTATCATTTGAATATCACACGGCTCTTTACTCTCTCTGCAAAGATCCTCCGAATCTTAAGTAACAAAGTTTTTCTCCTCCACAAAAAAAAGAAAAAGAAATCTCCTGTATTTTTCATCCATGTCTGTCTGTTGACTTTCTTTTCGGCATTTATGAAAACCTGTCTTCAAGTGTTGATGTGTTTTGAGCACCTCCTGGGTGCGCAGTGCACTCCAAGTATCCGATCTGGAAGACCAAGCAAGCCTGTCCTGTCTTTTTTTTTTTTTTTTCATCATCGGCCAACAAAAAGTTTCTCCACCGTTTTCTAAAAACAAGAAAAGCGGAGCACCCAGAGGTACAAAAGCTCCTGGGGGGAAAAAGGCTAGATGTTCCTCTCAGCTGAATATGCAACACTCCTCCGGCATTGTTAAAAACCAGTGGAGCAAGAATGAGTCTTTGCCCTCTTCACTAGCAACAAAAACAGCATCTTTGCCTCTTTGCTTTTTCCTCATTCGTGGCTAACCAAAAGGAAGGAGAGAGAGAGAGAGAAAGAGAGAGAGAGAGAGAGAATTGGGATGAGATGAGGGAGGTGGGTGGGGCCCAGCTTTTCGGACCCTCATTTACCCTGTCAGCCCTCCTAGCAGGGGATAGTGTTCAGGATCTATTGATCACAACTCAGTGGAGCAGTAATCCTACAGACTTGATTGATTCCGACTGTTGCCTAGGCCTCACTGCACTGCCCAATCCTCCCTCTATGCCTTTCTCTGCCTCTGTACTTCTCCCAATCCCTCGCTTCCTCCCCTCCATCCCTCATAAAGCATTGATATGCATGACAGCCGAGGGGGCCCCACGAAGGAGGGATGCAGGGAGGATTGGAGGGACGGGGAGATGGGGCATTAAGTGTGTGTACACTGCGACAGGAAATAGCTGGCAAGGTGACGGGTGCCTTCACACAAGACCGGGGCCCCCCGAGGTGTCTGTGAGCAGCCCCCCCCCCCGATCGCTCTCTCTCGCTTTTTGTTTCGGCAAAACTGATGAGTCAACTACCACACACTCGCTCTCTTCTGGCCGGCCGGCGGGAGAGAAGTTTTTGTCATTGCAGGCGAGGCTGAGGAGGGGCTGAATGATTTCATTAGTTGTTTTTCCTGGCAAGCTCTCTTCTCTGTATATGTTTTCAGCGAGATATTACACATTTGGAGATGTCTTTGCTAGATAAGGGGAAGACTTGCTTTAACTTCTCTGCTGCAGTCTCCACTGTTAAAGGGTAGCTCCACCAATTCTACAAATTAACGTGTGTTCTCAGATCTTAGGAAGTACGAGTTTATCATGTGAAAAAAGTAGTGTAAAGCCTTTTGTGGCTCCAGAGGATGTTGACTGTAATCTCATAAAATGCCTCCAGTGATGTCACTCAGTGGCGAAGTTGCATCGTGGGTAATGTAGGGGCCAGGCTTTAAAGAGGAAGAAGTGCACGTGGAAGAAAAAAGGTGACATCTCTCATTTCTGATTTTCAGACTGTCAATAATGAGTCCAACAGTGAGTCCAGTGGTCATGCTTTTCAAAACCTGTCGCTCTCATCACCCACAATTCAACTGAACCACTGAGTGACATCACTGGAGGCAGCATATCAGATTAAACGCAGCGTCCTCTGGAGTCACAAAAATACCAGACTTTTTTTTCTTCAGATATTCTGCAGTACATGTAAAGTTGGTGGAGATACCCTTTAACAGTCTTGTGGGAAAAAGGCACGAGCAGCCAATTACACTTCTTCCAATCCCCGCGCTGCTGCCATGGTCCTGCGGTGTAGTTACATTTTCTGAGGAGGCGGTTGCAGGCTCCTGAGTGGGCTACAACGCAGCTACGGAGTCGGAGCACCAGCCGTAGCTCGAGGTTGAAATGCTTGCATTTTTGAGAAGTAAAGTTCATAGAGATTCTCGAGTGCCGCTGAAAGTTATTCAGCCATTATGCTATTTTCCAATGTCAGGATTGACTTGACTATATTTCAGACCCCGTTAAATGATGATACCCTGATTTTAAAATAAAAGTTGGGACGCTTTTAACACATGAATAAAGCAGAATGTGATCATTTGCCCATCGTTTCTGACAAGGACAATATATTTGATACTCTGCCTCGTTAACGTGAACCTGAATTTGATGCCAGCAACACGATTTAGACAGGCTGGGACCACAAAAGACTGGGACTCTAAAAACACCTGTTGGAGATGTTTCACAGGTAATCAGGTTGATTGGTAACAGGTCACAGGGTGAGCGGGTGTGACAGGGGCACCCTTGATTGGCTCACAGAACATGATCGTTCAAAAGATTTTACTACATGGACTTGGTTGTTGTTGGTTATACACGGTGTACCAACTTCTTTAGAGCAGGTGATGTCCCATGTTAGAATAAATTCTGCTTTTTAAATAGGGCTTTGATTTATTAATTGATGTATTTATTATATGAGAAACCGTCAAAGTAAAATTCTGTTTTACATGTTATAGACATACGACGACACAGTGTGTTGTTGACAGTAGTGGATGCTGTGCAGGCGACTTGTCGGAGGTAACCCTACCAACTGCAGAAAAGAAAAAAGCGTTTTAAAATATCAAACCTACACAACATCTTTGTGTCTTTGAATGTATAGACCATGTGCTGTATCAGCCAACATCAGGCCATGCTTAATGAATGGAAAGATCAGGTTTATTTAAGCACATTACTGTAAGTCTGGCCTAAGCATATTATGCAAGGAGACAAATCTGCCCACATGATTTTTTATTTAGTCTGCTCTGCACCGCGATGACAATGTGTCCATATTTCTGTGTGTGTGTGTGTGTGTGTGTGTGTGTGTGTTTGTGTGTGTGCAATGGTAGCCACGGGGCTGCCATCGTACAGCCCCACAAGTGTTTCGGAACCCCTCTGACCACTTTTCAGAGCGCCTGACAGCTGCAGAGGGAGCTGGCTCAATCCTGCTATTCTCCCTGGCAGCGGCCCGTGCCAGGATTGAGGCTGGCTCGGCTGAGCTCTGCCACACAGTACAGAGAGAGGGCACCGGCGACGGGAACTCATCCTCACACCCCGACGTTAAAAAAAAAACACAAAACACACAGACAAACATGGGCACTGAAACAGGACACACACACACAATATACAGAAAACAGATTGCCGAGATTTACATTCCGTGGAGGCAGACGAGGCGGTGAATAGTTCACTCAAAATTACATTTCTAAGTGAATGCACAACATATATACTGAAAACTGGTACTGAAAGCATAAAAGTGAACCAGCTGACTGAATGCATTTGATAACCAGAGAGCAGTCGTCGAAGGCTTGACCTTGTCACGAGATGTTCCAAACGTATGATTGAACCTGGGTTTAGTTATAATGTTCAGCGTAATTAAAATGTACGGTCTTAAAAAATGGTGGTGCTTATGAAATCAGCTTTAAGGAGCTGGAATAAAACCTCAAAAAGGTTTAATCATTCCATAGATATCATTCATGCGCCATAATGTTCCATTTTTTTTTGGTTCCTAGACGTAATGACGTTCAATTAAAAAGCCATATGCAATGACTTTCTTGCATCATTAAGGTCTTTTCTGACATTTGAGAACCCCTTTTCCCTCACCCTCGAATCAGTAATGTCTTTTTACTCAAGTCTCACGACAATCATTTTCTCCTTTTTTACCCAGCGAGTCGGTGCGGTCGTTAAGAACCACACGGGCAGACCGCGTGATGTTTACAGGCAGCGGCGTTAAGAGCTTACTTCGGGGTTTATCTCCATCTAAAGAAATGTTCCAGCCGAGTTTTCCTTCGACACCAAGTTGTAACCTTATGTTGTTCTCAGCCCGTTTCCTCTCCACCTGACAGAGCGCTCTCTCCACAGACTCTTGCACAGGTCGGTTCTGAGGCCTGATAATATTGACAGCTGGTCTTGAGTTACTAAATCCTCGAAATCTGTCTTATTTCTTCCTGCGTCTTCCTCCCTGTATACATCTCCCTATACAGTTTCCTCCGGGCAGCTCTCTCTCTCTCTCTCTCTCTCTCTCGCTCTTCCTCAATCCCACTGTTTTCACTCTCCTTACAATCACTCAGTTTTTGCTTCCCCCCCTCCTCTCTTCCTGCCTTCTCAGAGGTTCTGGTATTAGGGGAATTCCTGAGGGGGATTTTCCCTGCTTTAGACTATCAGTATGGCCCTTAAAAACTGCCTCCTGCCAAAGACAGTAGTGCAGGGTATACAGGCTAACACATGTTACACAGTACAATGCCTTGCTAGTAAACACAGCCGTACAAACAGTCCTGCTTCTGCTCATCCCTACACACAGTACAAGCCATACTTGCTCGACTAGACTTCTTCTCTCGACTGAAGCATTAATTTATGTCTTTACCTGATGCTCTCACTCTTCAAAATGAAAACACTCTGAAAATGGCAATTACAGCCGTCCTGATACCATCTTTATCCAGGTCACAAGAGCTTTAACTGATTTCAAGCGTCTGATGTTTGATGGGTAATACACTGCACGGGGAGAGATGCCTCTTTTTATTTATTGCAGAGGCAGCGATGGCCGACTGGGAATAAAACAGCACAACTGGATGGACTGAATGACAGTAATAGCCACCATGGAGGAAGAAAAATAAACACTTTACTGAATGCACCATGTGAATTTGCAAAGTGTGAACGAAATCTATAGAACTTGTATATGAAAAATCGTTATCAAAGAATACTAGATTCTTGACGTAATCTAGAGAAAAAGACTATATTATAATATGAACGTTACGCACAAACCACTTTGAATTTTACCTCAGAAAATGTCCCCTACTACAACATTCAAATATTTAAAATACAGTTTTCTTAAGTTAAAACATCAGTCACAACATTATGCAGTTGAGTTCAATACACATCACATCATGTTAGAAACAGCTTCTTCTCAAATGTAATTAATACTTAAATACATAAGCGGCATGAGCAACTGCCTCCTGTCACTGGCTAGTGTGTGCATTTCAAGGTGATGTATTTGTCATTATATGGTCACATGACGACGTGAATTAAGTTTTGTAATTCATTCAAGCTTACACATCATAGAATATAAATACAGATATTTAGGATACAAACATATACACAAAGGAAATAATTCTGTTGTGCATGTTTAAAATTTGACAAGATGGTGATGATGATATGATCAGCATCTTCACGTTAAATGTTAGCCATCGGGTAAACACTGTCCATTGACTTTGCCTGAATTTGTGCACCAGCATCAAAGACGTCAACACTGAGTCCATCTTTCTTTGCACTGCGCTCTGTCGGTTATAGAAACACGGTCTGCCCATTGCGTGCAAAGCGTGTAGACGGATGTTGTCGTGGTATTTGCTTTGAAAGTGACTGAGAGACAGATGCAACATATTTTTAATGCACTTTCTCATTTTTCTTTCAAACTTTCAGTTTGCAGGATGCATAGCTATTTGTGGCTAAGCATCCATTGTCGGAGCACCAGACTACAGAGTGCTTCGTTACCTAGGCGGTGACGTTTCTCGATTCATCCTCAGCTCTCGCTGCAAAAACAATTGTTTTGATCTTAGAATCTGACCCGGTGACAGGCATGAGGAATAACTAAAATGTCTTCTCGCTGATGGTCTTGTTTGCTTATGTAGGTCATATACAGCCGAGGCATCAGTATTAAACTGAGACGGTTTCATAGGCAGTTAAAAGTTCCATGTAGTCTGTTTAAGCATTAATCAAGAATGGCCTGAATTTAACAGCTCCTCTCCAGGCAGCGTTATTCTGCATTCCTCTGGCTCTTTACAACCTGCCCATCTGGAGGAAACACAAAGCTGCATGTCTTAATACTGTACCACTGCAGTTTGGAAGCTGCCCAGATCTGGTCCGCTGTGACTCAAACCAGCAGAGGCACAGCAACAAGTTTTTTTTTCTTCTTTTCTGTGCCAATTTCATCACCATCAATCGAGCTGCCACGCCGTTGGATCAAATAGCAAGGAGCTGAAAACTGTGCTTGTTTCTTGTCGCATTTATCCTCAAATTCTGAAATAACTGACGATTTATCTTCTTTAACAAGATTCTCACTGCCATTCTCAGTAGCGACTGATATATCTTTGCGCTGCGTCACATCTCACTTTGTCATCCAAACCCGTGAACACTTTCATTTTTTATTTTTTTTACAACAATTCAGCAAGAGGTTTCAGCAAACATTCACTTCAACACCGGCTTCAGGAATAAAGATGCATACGACTTGTCTTATTTCTTCTGTCAAAGCTTAAAACCTTGACTTGAGTAGCACCATTTAGACTTTTACTGACACTTGCAGTAAAACAACAGGCATCCGCAGACCGTGGCTGATAAGGGGATCCATAGTTACCCATTGTCAGTCATGCGGGAAGCCTGATTGTTAGTCTATTACCAAAACATTTGCAAATGAATACAGACAAGGAGAGAAAAGACAGTGGACTGACAGAGAGCCCTGGGGCAGCTGATTTTTTATGGCTGACAGCTGATGGTCACTCGCTGGTAAATGTGCTAACGAGGTGAGAGAATCTCCTACAAAAGGCAAAATAGCACTTCAGCCTTCCCTCCAATTCAATAGCTGACTCCTCTCTTTCCTTTACAAAACACTCCACAGATGGATAAGCAACAGTTTCGCAATTACCGACGACCGGGTGTGGAAGGCTTGGATTGGCCTTCATAACAATGTCTTCCACAGATGTAGGCACTCTTAAGTGCTGATTTATTGGAGTTTGGCATCTGCTCCATTTGCATGGGGTTAATCTCAAACGGTTAAAGAAGAGAACTCAACTCCCCTGTGGCCCGAAAAACAAGGTTTGATATGCAAATGGAACCCCCCCCTTAGCTCCCTTACATTCAAAACGTCTCTCCTCTTCAATAAAGTAATTGTTACTGTTGCTGAAGCATGTAAAAATATATTTATATAAAAAAAGAAAAGATGGCAAATGAGGGCGGGATGAGGCTTGCTGGTGTGGTAATTTTTTAAAGGCTGCACAAGAAAAAAAAAAAAGAAGTTGAGATTCCTCAGTTCAGTAGTCTCACTCTTTTTGAACAACAAGCAGAGCATTGTGCTTTTTTTAATGCCGTCTCAGTGGACTTAATACTTGTTATTTTCTACCTCTCCTTTCTCCCTCGCTCTCTCTCCTTCCACCTCATATTCCCAACGCGCTGTCTGTGCTCTTGCATCTGTAATCACAACGTTACCTCATTGGGGGCTGCCTTTTTGTAGCGCGCGCACGTGTGTGTGTGTGTGTGTGTGTGTGTGTGTGTGTGTGTGTGTGTGGGTGCGCATTTTTGGTGGTGTGTGTGCATGTTGAGGTTCTGCTGGGGGCTGTGAGGGGGCTTAGCAGCACACTGGGTTTCAATGGGAGCCCACACCACCGCTCTGCCAGTTCTTATCTCCTCCCATGCAGGAGAG